>JABUQX010111278.1:0-36828 GCA_015478945.1 Trachelipus rathkii | reverse complement strand
TTTTAGTATTTACTTTTTTTCTTTCTTTTTATTTTTTTTTTTATATCTCCAAAACTAATTATAGCGTAGAGAAAACTAATCACAATATGAAAGTCAGCGTAGAAAATTCTTTTAGGGGGCCTCGAGCCGCGTGGGACAGACGGGGGACGCTTTTCCATACCCGTAGGATGGCGGAGGAATACCCCCGCGACACCAAGACCAAAGAGCGGCGGTTCCGGAGAACCCTCCCGGAAGGGGGGGAAATGAGTCCTACCGCGCACCCCAGAGGCCGAGTGGACCCCGACGTCTTGCATTCTTGCAGGTTACCGGGTGATTTTAGTTAAAAAAAAAAAAAAAATCTTTTTTAATACATATTGCATACGCTGATTCTAAATATTTATAGATTCTTTACCTAGCGTATGTTTTCATGATATTCCAAAAAGAGAGAGAGAAAAAAAGTAAAATTTTTTTTTTTTGCATTTTCCATACAAAATTTCATACGCTGATTCAATATGTTGATCAGTCTTCAAATATTCTTCCTTAAAACTCGATGATAGCATGCCTGCGGGTAAACTTCTTTAGTTCACCAATAATATATATATATATTATATATACTATAAATATACTATTATATATTTATACATATAATAATATATACTATATATTATATATATATTATATACTATATATACTATATATAATATATAATATATATATATACGATACATATATATATATTATAATGATATAGAAAATATTATTATAATATAATATTATATATGATAATATATAGTATATATATAGTAATATTATATACTATATATAATTATATATTATATAATATATTATATATAAATAAATAGTATATATATAGTATTATGACACCAACTGAAGATTTTCATCTGACGAAAATAATTGCATGTTCCCAAACGAATTATATTCAAATTTTTTCGATACTATGTATATCATTCTATTACCTATTATAAATCCCCATTCGAATACTGTTATTTGATCGCCATTCTTTGACTTGCCATTTATGCGTCTCTCCTGTATGGAAAACTTTGCAAACTAATATGAATATTTTGAAATTATGAGGAAATTAAAACACACTGACAACAGTATTTTAGTTTTTGGCACATCATAAATTAGTTTGACCAAGAAATTAAAAGGCCCAAAATAAAACATTTTACAAATTTTAGAAAATTTAAGACGTAAGAACGGGATTTTATAATAATTTTCGAAATTTCCAATTTATATATATATAGTATATACTATATAGTATCCTATATATATATCTATATATAATATATATAAATACCACGTATATATCTAGTTATAATATATAGGATACATATATAGTAATATATATATAAAGATATATATATATACTATAATTAGATATATACAATATAGGCGTAGATGTAATTTTCAATCACATTCCTTTAATTTGTTATGTCAAGTATAAAAAAGATGTCCTATAAATGAAAATTCTGAACATTTCCTGAAGGCCTCAGCACCTGCACCGTTAGCAAGGAAATATCAATATCGTATAGGAAGTTGATTATCTCATTAAATTAAATTATATTCATAATTTGTATACATAAAGCGACGAACATCTAGGTTAGGTCTACTTTACCGCAGCGACACTCATTAGTGTATAGTGCTGCCCATTAGGTTTGGCAACGACCCTGCTATCTAGTTAATGTCTAGGTTTTGGGCACAGACGAGGCCTCTAGAGTATGTCGCCACTGTCGGCTTTTAAGTCTAAGAATTAGAATAAAGTGTGGTTAGGTAGACACAGATTTTAATATACTATACATACTATATAATACGGAATATACGACATACGCTATTCAAATCTCATCTAAATATACTTATATATTATATATATAGGATAGATATATAATATATATATGTCGAGAGAGATATATATCGATATTCGAATTGAGATATTATTCCAATCCGATATAGTCGAATCTATCAAAGCAGACGAAGGTTCAGTTTTACCATATAATAATATAATATATTACTATATATAATATAATACCTATATACGTTATCACATTAATATTCCCCAAGTCTAGTATATATATTAATATATATATATATTATAATAGCTCTTTTACTACCCTCAGCACGCAGGTAGTGTAATATCATCTATATATATAATAAGTATATTGTACGTATTCAAGCAATGATCGCTAAGATTCTAGATATATAAAATAGAAGCCTTTATAGAGAATCTTGTTAATAAGTTAGAAGGAAAGTCACTATTTAATAATTTACATAAAGCACAAATTTCTTTTCTTTTTGAAACCTCATCGTTGGCTTCTATGTAAGACAAAAGTAAAATTAATATTAACAAATATTAATCATGAAGTCAATTTATATTTAGATTTAAGATTTTATAACGAGAATTAGTAGGAGCTTCAAAATTCAGATTTAGGTTAAATCCATGTTAACCTTTTGTTATTTATAATTAACATTTCGTATAATAGTAGGATTCGAGTAATTTTCTTCTGGGTAAATCTTTCTTGAATGTATGAGAGGGATGTTGTTAATGTCACCATAGTACGCTATGGTTGTGGCAGATGTATGTTAGTGCACGAAATTTTGGTTGTCAGTGTAAGGTCAGTCGTTTGTGTCTGATACAGTCTACGGTTAAAATCAGTGTTTCTCGATGCTATGAGGAGTTTAAATGAACGACAAGGGATTTTATAACTACACAATGGGCTATTGGTTTATGTGCAGTCGATTGTATGTTGGGATCCTCGTCGATAGTAATAGCTTTAAGGGGTAAATTTCCTAAGGAGGTTGATATTGAATAGCTTATTGGGGAAGAGTAATTTTAATGTTAAGAGGAATGTAAGTTGTTTAAGAACGAGCATCTACTTATCTAGTAGACGTGGTTATTAATTGTGAGTTGCGGATTGACCGAAGGAATTCTCTTTTGCTTGTTTAAGGCGCGGTGCTTATAATGAAACACTAGAGGGTAAGAAAGTTTGTAAATAGAGAAATATGAATTATATGTATCTCCAGTACTCAACATCGTTGTAGAACAAAAGAGGAAGCAATTTCTTAGAAGCTCTGAGAAGTAAGATAAGAAAGTATTCGTATTTTTGTATGTAGCAATGGGACGAAAACCAAGTATGTACTTGGCTTAGTAAGTAGGTTTGCGGTAACAGAGAATTTGGAGGGTAGAGAGACTAATTGGGACCATGGTTAGTAAAACACTCAAGGAATGGTAGGAATTATTTAGAAGTTTCAATACTGTAGGAATTAAAGTTAGGGTTCAATATGTTAGAGAAAACCAAATATATATAAGGTTATTTTGGAAGAAATAGATTGCAAAAATGTCTCACATATTCCGCGTACCAAGGTACATTATGTTAGGAATGTGGTTGGGAATATATAATAAATTATCAAGAGTTCCAGAAATATTACTAGGACAGGAGAAAAGGGGAGAACCATACTAAGACCGGATTTTGTTTCAGAAAAGTGTTATTAACTTCAAAAAAATGTTATGTTCTATGTAAGAAGGATTCAATTGTTTTAAATTCATCAAAGGAAATTATATATCGAACTTACAATCTATGCTCTGATTGGAAATCCTTTGATGAAGAGGTTAAAAGGAACAGGTACGGAGGTGAGAGCGAAAATTACATCAAAAACTTAGAAGGGAGTGGGAGTCATTCATAACATAGATATCATGTCCCTCTAATAAATTATCCAAATATAGCAACTCTCCCCTCTTGTGGACACGATCGCTCATCATTCATACATTACCATGTCTGAAGATTTCATCATCCAAGAACAAAAACATCAAAGCCCACATCCATGATAAATATATAGATATCATATACTATATATAGATAGATATAACTATATATATATATACTACATATATATTATATATATAGTAAATTATAATATATATACTATAGATATATAAAGCGTATATATATATATTATGATATATAAATATATATTATACTATAACAATGTCAAATCAGTTATATCATAAATGATATATATATGAAGGCAAGGAGGTTCACAAGAACAGCAAGTTAGGGAAAAAAATGAGGCACCACAACGAACAAGTCTGGGAGTTTTCAGTACTCACGCAAAATTCGTGCGAACAAGCACATCTATGTGTTACGTGGCGAGCAAGGTGGTGGAATGCGAGAGGTCAACTGCCCCGAGCATCCTGCGTTTGTAATACTTATAGAAAAGAAATAGCTCGCCAAAACGTTACTCGCAGGGGAGCAGAGGGCCCAAAGGGATTTGAAAGAGGGACCAGGTTATTAGTCTCTTACTTTAGGACTCAATCTATCCATAGAAGGGTGGAGCCTGAGGCTACCAATAAAACAATTGCATCCTACAAGAAAGAAAGGAAAAAAGAATGAGGGCTCGCAAGATTATCCCAGAATTGAGAGTTAGAGAGTTTTCAAGATTTTAGCATAGAATTACAATAGGGCGATAGTTTGAAGATCAGAACGCTACGCCTTGTTAGGAGGTGGTTGGAAAACTATGCGCGCCTTCCTCCTGACCATATGCGAATTCTACGCTCGGGTGTTTAGACCGGTTTCGGGTGGAGCGAGTTTTCTTGAGATCATTCCTGGAGGGATTCGCATGAATGTGAAGTAAGTTATGTGCCAACCAAGTGCATGTTCATTATGGTACTGGGGGTCGTAAGAGCAACAAATTGCTTCATATTTCGGATTGGGAGAATATGGGCTTGTTTTCCATCGAGATAGTGCAGAAAATGTACGGAGCAGTATATAGAACCTCTTGAGGAGGTCTGGAGTTGTGTTATGGGATCCAATAAAAGGATCCGTTTGTACGAAAGTCTAATGTCGGAGACTTCTCAATGAGCAGTCAATTGGGTGATTTTTGAGTATGACATCTCTGTATAATGGGAGAACGCTGGGCCCGTCTCATGCACCAACTGATGCAGACGTTTTAGTGGTGTTTGCGTGAGCAGTTTTCTATTCACCTCTCTCAGAAGCGCAGAAGCATTAGAAGGAGAGTGGGTTGTCATATGAAGCCTCTCCGGGGGAACAAGAAATATTAATTTCATCCTGTAGAGCATATAATCCTTTAGGGAGTGCGGAGATAGGAAAATTCAAGAAGAGCTATAGGAGGATTCAAAAGAAGCTGGAGTAATCCTGCAAGCTATCAGAGGGAGGTTGTGGGATTTTTCGACACCGGGGGTCGTTTGGAAAAATCTATTAATGTCCATTGCTTTTGGCCTCAGAATAGAACTTATGACGATATGACGAGCTCTCTTAGCAGTGCATTTTTTTACATCAGGATTGGGTGATCTGCTTTAGGAATTCAGAGTGTTATATTGCAGCGAATAGTCTTTGTTGGCTTCAAAATTCTTGGTGCTTCTGATATAGAAATCATTTACAGAATTTTTTATAGTAATGTGGAGACGGATTAGGGTATATAAATAATAAATAAAATAAATAAATAAATAAACTAAATAAATAAATAAATAATAATAAATCTATATATATTATAAATAAATATAATATAAATATATATAATATAACTGTATATACCACTCATTAATTTATATATAATTATACTATAGGTATATATACCTATATATATTATATAGTATATACTATATACTATAATATATTATATATATATTATATATTAATATATACTGTATTATATATCATATATATAAGATATATATATTATCTAATAATTTTTTTATATATATATATAGATACTATATATATATATAGTAAGTAATTAATATATATAGTTATACTATTAGTATATCATTACTCGTGCAAAATAACGCACCCACTAGCGTAAGTGTCAGTCGCAGGAACGGGAAGAGTCCCTAACCCATGAAACCCACACCAACAAAGACGACAGCATCAGTGTAATAAAGCTAACCTCCCCGCAGAAAATGACTGCAGTATATTGGCGGTCACCGCGATTAAATTAGGAAAACCAAACCACGTAACTAGACCTGGGAGAGGTGGTAGGTTATTTCGAGGTATAAACCGCAGCGAGGGCATCATTCGTACCAATCGACTCAGATAAACATGAAGGATGTGCGTCAACTGTCTAGTCACGCACACCACGGCACATCAGGCGCGACTGGCATTGCGGAGGCATATCTATTGGACGCGACGAATTGGGCAAGGTGTTCTTTACGGAAACGAGTCGAGAGTGTCTCTGACGCCTTCGTACATTGTGCTGAGACTATGCACCGACAACTGATGGGAAAGGTTCGTGCAAGCAATGTGCTGCCAGTGCCGCCGTTGGAGGTGGGTTTGGTATGGTCCTGGGGAGGCATTCTTTATCGGGCCTACGAGTGCACATCTTCGAGGAAGGCACTCTTCAGCCGTAATTATATCACAGACATCCTCGAAAACTATATTGTTCGTGCCTTGCCTCCTACATCGGTGATTCTTTTGTCCCTAATCCTAATGCATGACAATGCAAGAACCACACCAAGGCCAACTGCTTGACAGACTACCCTTAGGGACGGTTCAAAGATTATGTCTCAGCAGCTATAGTCCGGACCTCAAAAACCCAATCAAGAGATATTGTGAATATCCTGAAAGTTGGATTCGACAGCTGCAGCCCCCTACCACGACCCTCCGCGGACCTTTCTACAGGGCTATGCAGACGCATAGGGATCAAATCATGTCCGGGACATTCGCCCATCTCATTCAAGATTCTGTCAGGAGGTTTCAGCAGCTCATAACGTTCCAGAGGGAGTCATTTTCGCATTGGGGCCTGTGCTGTGGTCCTCTGCTTCTTGTCTCTTGGGTAGTTCACCCGCACGTGCTAGGAGGCAGTATGGCCACGACATTATCAGTGTCGCAGAGATTCTGTTGATATACGCTGAAATGAGTGCCTCCCATGTGTTGCAACCTCGTAGCCCACAAAAGGCGCGCACCTCCCCAGACCATAAACCAACCCATCCTCGCAAACCGCGCACACGGCACCTGCACACATTGCAATTCTTCGCTCCCTAGCGAACCGCTCCGTCAGTTGTGATCTCCCGATATTTCTCTCCTTAGGCACACTACTGTATCTGAGGTCGTACAGTAGACACTCTCGAACTCGTACGACAAGAACACCTTTGCCCACATCGTCGTTATCCGTCCAATAAGATTTGCTCTCGGCATGTAACGCCCCTCATTCATTCTGCGTCTATCAAGTACTCCCGCCCCTCAATGTGCGCGTGGCGCAGTTCGTGCGGTTCAGCGGAGCCTGACGACAGCTGACGCACTTCTCTTCCATGTTATTCCATTCGATTTGTACGTGACTGATTCCCTCGCCCTCGGATTCGTCTCCACTCATACCTCCGACATAAACCTACCTCCAACCTTCTCCATGCTTTCATATTCGTGTAGGTTTGTCTCTTCCTTAAATGTATCCGGTTTGACCCGTTCCAAAGATGCCAGTCAAATTTCTTGCTGGGGAGCTATACTTATTACATTGCTGATGCTGTCCGGTCGTGCCTATCGTTTAGTGTGTGGTTATTGGGCGTTAGGAGCCCTTCACCCCGTCCTGACGGACTAACCCACAACCCGCTAGTGCGTTCGCCGTTATTTTGACGAGTTAAGATATTCTTATGATGAGTATATATAGATATATATATATATATCCACTACTTATATATATATATATATATATACATTAATATAAATATACATTATTTATACATTATATTATACAGTATAATATCCTAATACACCTATAGTACCTAGTATATCTATCATATTATATATAGTCGCATTATATATTAGCTGAGTCACCCGTGTTCACCATATACATCCTACTCTGCGTTCCTACTAACATAGCATATATATCATAGTATAACATCAGTCGAACTATAACCCTCTTATATAAATTATATTATATTTATATATTTATTTATATCATTATATATATTTATTTATTATTTAATTATGTATTTATTATTAGTTATTTATTATATTTATATTCCCCTAATCCGTCTCCCATCATTACTCAAATTCCTGAAATGATGTTCCCTTAAACAGAAGCAAAAGAAAATTTAGAAACCAAATCAAAGACTATCGCCTGCAATATAAAACATCTGGCAATTCCTAAGCAGATCACACCAATCCCTGATGTAAAAAATGCAACTCTAAAGAGAGCTCGTCATATCGTCATAAGTCTATTCTTGAGCCAAAAGCAATGACATTAATAGATTTTTCCCAAACGACCACGGCTGTCGAAAAATCCACCAAAACCATCCCTCTGATAGCTTGCGGATTACAGCAGCCCTTTAGAAGTCCTTCCTATAGCTGCTTCTTCGAGTTTCCTTTCACAGCACTCCCGTAAAGGAATATATGCTATCACAGGATGAAATTATTCTTGTCCCCACATGGAGGCTTTTCATTATTGACAAAGCCCAATTTTCGTGCGCTTCTGAGAGAGGTGAATAGAAAACTGCTCAACGCAAACACCACAAACGTTCTGCATCAGTTGGTGGCATGAGAAGGGACCCAGAGTTCTCCCATTATAACAGAGATTGTCATATCTTCAAAAATCACCAAATTGACTGCTCATTGAAAAGTCTCCGACATTAGACTTTCGTAACCAAACGGATCCTTTATTGGATCCCAATAACACAACTCCAGCACCCTCACAAAGAGGTTATATACTGCTCCGATAACATTTTTCTGCACTATCTCGATGGAAACAGCCCCATATTCTCCACCCAATCCAAAATATGAGCAATTTGGTTGCTCTTACGACCCACAAAGTCCACATAATAACATGAACTTGGTTGAACATAACTTACTTCACATTCATGCGAATCCCTCCAAGAAATATCACAGAAAACTCGCTCCACCAGAAACCGGTTAAACAACCCGAGCGTATATGTCCGCATATGTCAGCGCAGGAAGCGCGCATATGTCCAACCAATCCCTAAAAAGGGTAGCCGTTCTGATCTTTCAAACTATCGCCCTATTGTATTCTATCTAAAATCTTTGAAACTCTTCTTAACTCTCATTTCCTGGATAATCTGGAGTCTCATTCCCTTTTTTCCTTTCTTTCTTGTATGGAGTACTCTTCTCACATTTGTGTAGGCTCAGGCTCCACCCTTCTATTGGATAGAGTTGAGTCTAAAGCTAAGAGACTAATAACCTGTCCCCTTCTTTCAAACTCCTTTGGCCCTCTGCCACTGCGACGTAACGTTGGCGAGCTATTTCTTTTCTATAAGTAGTACAGCGGCAGATGCTCGGGAGAGTTGACCTCTCGCATTCCACCACCCTTGCGTCGCCCACGTAACACAAAGATGTGCCTTGTTCTCGCATAAATTGAGTGAGTATTGAGAATCCCAGACTTGTTCATTGTGATCAATCTCTTTTTTTCAGCTACTTCTTTACTGATTTCCTCACTCTTAATTTTACCTACTATATATATATATATATATATATAATTATATATATATATAAGATATAATATATTATATTATATAATATATATAATATAATATTAATTATATAATTATATAATTATATATTATTATTAATATATATTATATATATATATATATATATTTATATGGAGTGTGGGTTGATGTTTTTGGTTTTGATGATGAAATCTTCAGAAATGGTAATGTATGATGATGAGATGTGTCCAACAAGAGGGGAAGTTTGCTATTTGGATAATTTATAGGGACAGAATCTATGGTTAGAAATGACTCCCACTCCCTTCTAAGTTTGATAATTTCGCTCTTCACCTCCTACCTGTCCTTATTAACACTTTCACTCCTTTTCACTTTTAGTGATGAAAACCAATATTCCATATTACCATTTCCGCTTTGATACTTAAAAACAATTAATCCTTCTTACCATAGAACATAACTTTTTTGAATTTTAATAACACTTTTCTGAAACAAAATTCCGGACTTAGTATGGGTTCTCCCCTTTCTCCTGTCCAAGTAATTTTTCATGGAACTTCTTGAAATTATTATATATATCCCAACCACATCCTACTAATGTTAACATTCGTACGGTATGTGCGATAGACATTTTTCGCATTCTATTCCTACTCCAACAATAATCCACTATAATATATTTGGTTTCCTAACATTATTAACACCACCTAACATTAAATCACTACAGTATTGAACTTCTAAAAAATAATCCCTACCATTCCTTGATTTTTAATAACCTGGTCAATCTCGCTACCCATCCAAATCATCTCTGGTTACGCAAAACTACTTACAAGCCAAAGTTACATACATTGTTTTCATCCCATTCTACCAATACAAAAATAGGAACACTTTCTTCCTTATTTTCTCAGAGCTCTAAGATTTATGCTCTCCCTCTTTTCTACAAACTGAAATAATAAAACATTGCCTATTATTTAAACAAACTTTCTTACCTCAATCTCATATACAAACGCGCCCTTAAAAACAAGCAAACAAAAAATTCCTTATCAACCTCACTCACAATTATAACCTCTCTAATAACAACTCTTTCTTAAACATACCTTACATTCCTCTTAAACAATTAAAATTACCATCTTCCAATAATATAAATTTCACCTCTTCAGAAATTTACCCCTTAAAGCTATTCTAAGACCCAACATAAATCGACCACCAAACATACCCCATTGTTTTTTATAATTCCCTTGTCTCATTGAACTCTCATACATCGGAGACAACATGATTTAACCGTAGACTGCTATCACCAAACATGACCTTACCAGCTGAAACCAAAAATTCTGCACTTAACATATACATTCTTGCCACACAAGCCATACTTATTGCATATAACAACATGACCCTCTCTACAGTCAAAAGATTAACGCCAGAAGAATTACTCGAATCCTACTACATCCGTTGAACAACAATAATTATAATAGACCAAAAGGTGCAAACAACACCTGATTAAATGCAAAAAAAAAAATAAGATTCAAAAAAACAAACTTATACTTACGCCAATAAATTTTTTCACATAAATAAAACTTTTTATTACCTTGTCAAGGTCTTACAAAAAGTATAAAACGGGTATAAACATGTATGCATTAAAGAATTAAATATAAAGTCATCAATTTTTACATGAAATTAAAAATTACAAATTAAACTATTGAAAGTATTTTACTACATAATAAAACTACAAAGTGGTAACATTTTAAAGGCATTACTACACCTGTATAATATATTATATATAGGAGTTTGTAATCTATTTCCTGAAGAATGTAACAATCTAGAAATTTGATTGAGATACTTATATCAATATCGACTTATCGATATATATTCTCTATCGACAATAGTATATATATATATATAGTAATATATATATATATATATATCTAATATATATATATATATTTATATATTAAATCTGTGTCATACCGACCACACTATTTCTAACCTAGACTTAAAGCGTACAGTGCGAACTACTTAGACGGCATCGTCTGTCTGCCCAAAAACCTATAGGACATAACCTAGATAGAGGGCGTTGCCCAAAAACCTAGACCTAACCTAGATGATTGTCGCTGCCGTTAAACGTAAGACCTACCTAGATAGTCGTCTTTATGTATAAATAATTTAATATTTAAGTTTAATAAGATAAGTCAATCACGACATCATGATATCCTTGCTATACCTTCAGGAAATGTCAAAATTTGTTCATGCTTAGGAATCTTTATACTATGACCTACCAAAATAAAGAGTTCTTAAAAGTATGTAATACTTGTATATATATTAGATATATATATATATATATATTATATTAATTAAATATATATATATATAATAAATAATATATATATAATATAATATATAATTATATATAATATATATATATATAAATATAAGGTGTCTACAAAAAAAATTACAAAAATATATCTTACGTCTCTAAATTCTAACAATTTTGGCTCCTACGCCTTTGCCTTTAAGTTTCAAAACAAACTTTTGATGTTGCCAAAACAAAATACTTTGTAGGTGTTTTAAATTTCACATTATTTTAAATATTTCATATTCAATATAATGAACTTTCCGAGTATTATTTTTGTTTTTCTTAAACAGACACAATAAATGAAAATAGGCGGATCCAAAAATAAAGTATTCGAATGGGGATTTATAATAGGTACAATCGATATACATATATATCGAATATTTTGGAATATATCGTTTTTGGAACATAGCCAATTTTTTCGGCCAGACGAATCTTTCAGTTTTCCATATTATATATATATATATATATATATATATATATATATATATAGTATATTATTTATATATATTATTAATTATATATATATTATACTAATATATATAATATTAATATAATATATATAATATTATATAATATATTATATATAATATATATATATTTAAAATATATAATATATATATATATATATATATATATATTATATATATTATATATTATATATATAATATAATATATATATCATATATATATATAAATATTATCTATATAATGGTGAAACTAAAGAAGTTACCGCATGATATCTCGAACAACTAAGATAGTACAAGAAGATCGAAACATATATGGATCAGGTATGACAATTTGTTGGAAATGCTAAAAAAAAATTTCTACTTTTTTTTTTATATTTGTTGTAATATCTCCAAACTACGATAGGTACAAGAAAACTTATAACATTTTAGAATCCGCGTATGAAATATGTATTAAAAACATTTTTTTGTTTTTGAAATAAAAGAATACCCAGGGTAAACCGCAAAGATGCAAAAGAGTCGGGGTCTCTCGGCCTCCTGGGGTACGACGGGGTAGGACTATTTCCCCCCCTCCGGGAGGGTCTCCGGAACCCCCGCTCTTTTGGTATTTGGTGTCGCGGGTCCTCCGCCCTCCCCTACGGGGTATGGGAAAACGTCCCCCCCTCTGTCCACCGTCGTCTCCCCTAAAAGAATTTTAATACGCTGATTCATATTAGGTTAGTAGCTTTTCTTCTACCTATCGTAGTTTGGAGATATAAAAAAAAAAATTAAAAAAAAAAGTAAAATTTTTTTTTTGACATTTCTAAAAAAAAAATTCATTACGCTGATTCCATATATATATCATATATCTCCTATACCTATCTTAGCAAAGAAAAATAATGTAACAGGTACAGACTCGGCCTTAAGATTTATCGCATGGTGCTAAAAACAATCTAACTTTGTCCATCCACTGTAAAATAAAATCTTGCTGTTGAACTGACATTTAGATATGTTAGGTATGCAATTTTATCATATGACAATATTACCGTCTCACCCAGGTCATACACTCATCCACCCACCAATTGAGAAAAAAAAAGACAACTTCACCATATGACTTTTAATATTATTCAATAAATATAAAACAGTAAAATAAATCACCCCAGCAATCAAATTTCTGACTTAATAGACATTCACACAAAAATTACAGTATTATACACATTATAAGTTGCACTCAGAGTCATGTATCGACACTAATCACCTAACATGACAGCAGAAGATTACACTACGTGCAAATCCATTAGACATCTTAAAAATTTTCTCAATAACTAACTTTATCGACAAAGATTATATATAATAGTATATAATTATATAATAGATATATAATAAGTATATAGGCACATAGGATATTTATATATATATATATATATAATATATATTATATATATATATAGATATATATATATATATAGGTGAAGGTTACAATAAAGTTAGGAATACAAGTAATAGACTTTTGAGAAAAGTTTATTTAGAAGAGATGTTTACTATAATATAAGTGGAACATCAAAAACAATTTGTATTGAATTTTTTTTTTTTTTTTTTTAAATTATTTATATAATTACTTTCCAGAGACGCATGCTTGTCGCGGTTCTTTTTTGGTATCTTGAACATTTGTAATGGTTGCGAGGTTTATATTTTTTTTTTTTTTTTTTTTTAAACTAATGGGACCCCCAAGGGTATACCACCGCGATGGCAGGAGTCGGGGTCTCTCGGCCTCGAGGTGGACGACGGGTAGGACTATTTCCCCCTCGGGGAGGGTCTCCGGAACCCCGCTCTTTGGTATTTGGCATTGGTCGCGGGGGTTCCTCCGCCCCTCCCCTAGGGGGTATGGAAAACGGTCCCCCCTCTGTCTTCCCCGTCGGCTCGAGCCCCCTACTGGCCGTGTAAAATACTGTATATATAAAGTATTTCTACACGGCCAAGTAGGGGGCTCGAGCCGACGGGAAGCAGAGGGGGGGACGTTTCCTATACCCGTAGGGGAGGGGCGGAGAACCCCCGCGGACACCCAAATACCAAGGCGGGAGTTTCGGAGAACCTCCCTGAAGGGGGGAAATAGTCCTAGCCTGTCGTTCCCGAAGCCGAGAGACCCCGACTCCTGCATCGGTGCGGTATACCTTGGGGTTCCATTAGTTTAAAAAAAAATAAATATAAAACTAGCCAAACCATTAAAAATGTTGCACGATCTAAAAGTACCACGACAAAGCATGCGTCTCGTAGAAGTAAATTATATAAAAAAGTAAAAAAAAATTTTTGTGTTTTTTAATACACTGCTTTCATGTTCTACAAGAATATATAGTTAAACTTTCTGTCTAAATAAACTTTCCTCAAAAGGTCTATAGTTTTTTCTTCCTTTATGGTACCTTCACCATACTAATATATATATATATACTATATATAATATTAATATAATATATATATATATATTATAGTATATATAATATATGATATATATATATATTAATATATATTATATATATATATAATATATATATATACTAACATATATATATATATATATATATATATAATATATATATATATATATATAAATATATAACTAGATTATATATATATTATATATAATATATACTATATATTATATATATGTGGGTAGATGAATTAGAAAGTATTTTTGTGAAAAAATATTTTCTTCTTTTAGCATCATCATGTCTAGTGGTCAAAACATTGCACGTATTATCTGCTAGGGTCCAGGGTCGATTCCCAGCAGGGTGAAATGCTTTAGGATGTTTTATCAATACACATTGAATGCTAGTAGAATTGCAATTAAGTTTACTTCCGTACAGTCTTGCACCCCCGTTCTTAAGTATTTTCACCTTGTGCGGTACCCTGTTTGCTACAGGCCCGAATAGTGAGCGGGAAGAGCACGACATGTCCTATTAGGTGGGTGAGGATATTCACCATAAGAAGTATTGTTCTGGTTTTTCTTTTTAGCTCATTGTGTCTGGTGGTTCAACACTTGACGTACTATATCTGCAAGGGTCCAGGTTTGAATCCAGTAGGGTGAAATGCTTAGGGGGTATTTTTATCAATATACATTGAATTGCGTGATAAATATGCAATTATTTTATTTTATATATATATAATATTATATATATATTAATATATATATAATAGTATATATATATATATATATATATATATATATAAATATATATATAGTGCATACCCTCTTCATTAAGATATATAGTATGCATGTGCAATCTCTATATATTCATAATAAAATCTATTTTATTTTATTTATGGTAAATTAAATTTATTTTTGAAAAACTAATCCGGTACACAGAAGTTTGAAAGATGAACATTGTAACATAATATGTAAAAGATATATGGTTGTGATGACCCCCTATCCCCCTACACACATCCCCACACCTGAAGGCGGGAGATATTAATAAGGTTATAAGATATCTCTTACATAACCTTCGATATCACAAAACATACACACAGAACCTTATTCCAAAAAAGCTTTAAAGGAAAAAAAAAGAAAATCAAACCACACATCATGAAAGGAGACTCCTTTATTATTGAATAGCTACAAGTAAAAAGGGGAGAGATTATAATATATTATATATCATATATATATATATATATATATAATATATAATATATATTATATATATATATATATATATATATATATATATATTCTTTATATATATACTAGATTTTTACGGATTCTTTTTGCCAACGCGTTGCCTCTCTCTCATCTCAACTTTTTTTCAACCCAACATATTACTTTCAATCAATCATATCACATAACCTCTATTGCGCGATTGACATGCAGCATTGTCCCTTATAGGCTTTACACGAAACCTACTCAGCTGTCATCGCTAGAATGTTTATACACAAATCTATTCTAAGGAAATTTGCCCCAATTCAAATATCAGGAAGAATTTTATCATTCCACGTCTCTATTTCCAATGTTCGTATGTTCATCGAGAATCAAAATTAAGCTAGTGTTGGTTGAAAGGCCACCAAATTTCTACGGCGGGTACTGCTACTACTATAACCCTACCCTGCCTAGACTACAATGGATTCAGCATCAACCTTTGCAATTTTTCTTTACTCCTTGTTCTCGTCGAAAATGCTTCTGGCTTATCGATTGTCGCCTAGTTTAATTTTTCCTTGTTTTTGACCGAAAAGAGATTCCCATTCAATAATAGTGATTGTCCTTTCGCCATTCCAACAATCAAACTTCTTTCCTTTTTTTATCATAACAGTTGCATGTGAAAATGTCAAACATCTCTACCTCATATGATTTACGTCACTTATGTTTGAAAGCTGATTCTATAAGTCTTTGAACTGTTAAATATATTTCTATCAGGATGTTATTGTTGAAAAGGAAACTGGTCTCAGATGGATTCCGCGTCCCTATGAACAATTCTATAACGCAGTTATTTAGCAGTTACTGTAACTTTTCTAAAGTAACTTTCTATCTATCAGAAACAAATAGATTAAAGTCTAGCAATAATCTGCTTCTGGAAGAAATCACTCGAAGGCAGAAATTCACATGGGATGTTTAGATATTGAATTTTTAAGTGTTTCTTGTTACGCATTGTTTGTTTCCAGATCTAACAGTAATGTTTTTTACAGTGACACTATTATCTGAAAAGTATATATATATATATAATTATATTAATATATATATATATATATATATAATATAAATATATATATAAGATATATATATCTATATATATAATATGATAGTGTGAGTAGTAATATATATAAATATATAATATATATATATAATATAATTATAGTAATATATATATATATATATCTATATATATATATATATATATATATACTAATATATATAGTATATTATATATATATTATAATATTATATAGTAGTATATACTAACCTAATAGATAAACTATTATGAAAATGATTCAAAAGCAAACCTGAAGCAATTGAAAAAAACGAGATTCTAACTCACGATTAAAATATTGTTGATTAATTAACTAAAAAAGATATTACATGAAGACTTGCTTTCAGGTTCCCCCATTTATGTATGTATGTATGTATGCATGTAATGTATGCATGTATGTATGTATGTATGCTATGTTATTATGTATGTATGTATGTATGTATGTATGTAGTGTATCTGTATGTTAGTATGTTATGCTTATGTATGTATGTATGGTAGTATTATGCATGTATTAATGTATAATAATTGTGCCAGTACTGTATGTATGTATGTATGATGTATGTTGTATGTAGTATGTATGTATGTGTGTATTGTATGGGTGTGTATGAAATCGAAAGTATGGATGTATGTATGTATGTACAGTATGTGTTGAGTTGTGGGTGAATAAGTTGGTATGCCTTGCATTGCTAAAACAGAGATCGGGAGACATTAATATGCGAACGAAAACTTTGAGATATGATTTAGAATCGAGAATAAGGTAAAAGTTGGTAAAGTGATGCAATGTGTGGTTTGTAGGTCATTATTTTGCAAGCAGTATCATATCAGACCTTGATACCGACGTCTGTGCATACCGTTCTTTTGTGACAAGATTAAATAAAACGGGTATATATTATAATTATATATGATATATATATATATAATATAATATATAATTAATAATATACTATATATATATAACTATATAAGTATATTCATATATATATAATATAGTAGATTATATATTATATATATATAATATAACATACTATATATATATATATTATACTATATATAATATATATAATATAATATATTTATATTATATAATAAATAATATATATATATATATATATATATTTCAAAAATGGTCTAAGTGGGTTTGAACCCTTACCTTGGATGGTACTCCAGCAGAGTATTGCCTCAGACCACGATCTGGTCTCGAGGGTAACCACTCTGGAGTACCATCTCAAGGCTAAGGGTTCAAACCACTTAGGACCATTTGAATCATACAAATAATATGTTGCGTTTATCTGCACAAATATCTTGGAATACTATATATATATATAATATATATCATAAATATTATATCATCATATATTATATACCAAATTATATAATATATATAATATATAATATCTATATAATAATGATATATATAATAATATATATATATATATATATTAACACTTATATATAGGCCAGAACTAAAGAGAAAGTACCCGCATGATATCTCTCGAAAACTAAGTAGGTACAAGAAAACTGATTTCAAAGAAAACCAATTAATTTTTAAATTGGGGGAAATTTCCCAGGAGGAGGCCGTTGTTATTTGGGAGAAATTTTTTGTATGGAAAATGAAAAAAAAATTATTTATTTTTTATTTTTTTTATATCCCAAAACACGATAGGTAGAGAACACTATAACATATATGAGACGATCAGCGTATAATTATTTTATAAGGGGGGCTCGAGCCGACGTGGGAAAGGAGGGGGACGTTCTCCATACCCCGTAGGAGGGGCGGGGAACCCCCGCGACACACCCAATAGGGAGGGGCGGAGGGTTCCGGAGACCCTCCCGGAGGGGGGAAAGTAGTCCTACCCACCGTTTCGTCCCAAGGAGGCGGCAAGAGGACCCCGATCATTTAAAGCATCTACTTGTTCTTTCTCTTTAGTAGTTAAAAAAAAAAAAATCTTTTATCCATAGATATTATACGCTGATTCTAAATAGTTATTAGTTTTCTTGACCTATCTAGTTTGGGAGATATAAAAAAAAAAGTACATAAATTTTTTTTTCATTGCCAAACAAATTTATACGCTGGATCCATATTAGTTAATCAGTTTTCATGTATGCGCTACTTAGTTTTCGAGATATTCATGCGAGTAACATTCTTTAGTTGCACCATATATATATAATATAATTATATTATATATATATATATATCATATATATATATATAATATATATATTAATATATTATATATATTATACTCATCACTGTTCCCTCCCTTATTTGGGGGGTCCATGCCATCTCCAGAAAACCCAGCGATCTCACCCGGGCGAACGAAGCCACAGGATCTCTTAGGGAAGGAAATCTGATGAGAGTGGCTCATGTTGCTCTTAGGGAGTAATAATGGAACATCGCACGGTGGGGTTCGGTTGTTCAGCCTCTATTAGTATGCTACCGAGAGTGGAAGAGGCTGCGTCCTGGAGTTCAAATCTGTGCCTATATTCGGAGCCTGCGTTTATTGCCCAGATCTCAGTCTAGAAAGTGAGATTTACATTTCTCGTGAGAATTTATTTTGTGTTATTGTATTGCTGAGGGAGCGAGAGTGTATGAGGGTGAATTGGTGGCGGTTGTTGAGGTATTGCTGTGGTATAGTATGTCTTGAATATGTATTGGGAGACGAATTTTTGTTGGGGGAGGGGGAAATGACTTCTAAAGAGGTCTCGCTGCTGATGAGAGGGTGATTAACTGTGTATAGGTGGTCCTTGTAGGAAGTTATGCAGGGTGGGTCGGGTTGATCCCCCTAGGCATAGAGTTGCCGTTGCCCTATCAATTGTCCAGTGATCTATGAATCGGAAGAATTTTTGTTTTCAACGTGAGGTGTTTAATTGGAAAGTAAGTAAAGTAATTTTCAGGCAAGCTGTGAGAGTTCTAAGGAAGCTGTTTGGACCTTTGTTATTTGATTTTGCTAGTGGAGATGGATGCGGAGAAGAGTAAGTACCAGGACATGTTGATCACAATTGTGATTGTAGTCTTCGGAAATGTTTGAAAGTAGTCAGGTCAGTGTAGTTTTTCGTTGCGTCAAAATCGCTGTCGAGATAGAGTTCGTAGAACATTTAATTTTCTGTTGGTGATGATGTTTGAATGTGAAGTGTAAAGGTTAATGGGTGTCAAAGTTATACCAAGAACTTCAGGTTGTTTATTAATGGATGATAGGAGTTATTTAGAGTTACTTGTGGTGTAAATGAAGATTGGTGTCTGTCCGGTTGGTGGTCAGGTTATAGATGATTCGTCGGGCAAAGTGCTGGACGATCTTTATGAAGATTGAACCAAGCTCTAGTTGGTTGGAGTCTTGTGATGAGTGCAGAAAGTGGGTACAGTGGTTGGTATGGTGGTTATATATGCTGCGAAGTTATAAGGGAATGTGAATTGCGGAGTTTTGAGGATGAACGAGAGGTCAACCGTGAAAAAGGCTTGAAACAGGAAAGGAACAAGATGGCGCCATGAGGGACTCCGTTTCATAATTTACGATTTTGAGGATACATTGTCTTTGCTGAACACCTGGCAGTGCGTCCAGATATGGAGATTTAAAAAGCCACTTTTTTTATAATGTTGGGACAGGGGTGAGTTTAGTTTTTTTTGAATGAGGATGCTGTCTGGGCTGCTGTGTCGAAAGGCTTACTGATTTCATCATTGGCTAGCCCAGTATTTGTCTTTGTGGGACGGAGTTTTGTTGAAGCCGTTATGATGTTTGCTGTGATGTTTGTTATTGCAGTGGTGGTCGAGTGTGATTTTTTGAAGCCGTATTGAGAGGTTGGAGAATGCAAGTGTGTCGATGTATTTTTGGTAGTGGATAATCTCACATTAGCTTTGCACGCAAGGAAGAGGAGGGATTATAGGTCGATATGATAGAGAGATATAGGACTCTGTTCTGGGGGGTTTTAATTTGGTATGATTATTGCCTTTTTTCAGAGTGCCGGGATATAGATTGGTGACCAAGACTTGTTGCAAAATATTTGTGAATGAATGATTTAGCCGTTGATCAAGGTGTTTTTATGTGAAAGGTTTGAGCATGTTACTGGGCCAGCAGGCTGGGGAGTTTTTAAGTTTTTTGATGGTGAGGTAATTTCAAACGTAGTGAAAGGGGAATGTTTGATTGTTTCTATTTCGTTTCTAGGAGGTTGCGTATATTTTCCGATTATTTGATGAGGGAGTTGTGTTGAGAGATTTGCGGAAAGTGTTTGTTGCAAAGATATTGCAGTGTTGTTTCGGGGAGGGGAGAGTGTTTTTTCCCTTTAATGCTTTGTTTGTGGGTGGGACGTTGTTTTGAGAGTGGTTGGAGACGCTTCACTACTTGCCATGTTCTTTTTTTCAGGCTTCCCCACGTTGTCATTGAGGATTTTTTTGAATTTTTCTGCGTTATGGGTGGAGATGAGGTTTGGAAAAAATTTGTGTTTTAGAGAGATTAATCTTAAGTAGTTAAATCTGGGGTATAAATTTTCTGATGGCTAATGACGTTCCTTTGTTTATATCAGTTGACGATTTTTAGGTGTTAAGACGAGGTTGTAGATATTGTTCTATGGCCCTTTCCGTACATAAAGGACTGGAGGCTATTTTGTATAACTTTGGCTGGTTGATCTTGGCCTATATGTATGGTGAGGGAGGTTGGCTGATCTAGTGGGAACGCCGAACTGTCAATGTAATTGGGTGACACTTTTTGCCCATTTGCTTTGTATTTGTGAAAGTTGTGATTATTTGGGGTGGGTATTTTGTTGTGTATATGTGATTATTATTGCAACGTGGTCTGATGGGATCTGTTTCTGTTTTCCATGTTGTTGGTGAAGAGAGATTGAGAGGAGAAAGTTGATGTCTGGGGATGTTTGTGATGGGTTGGATTCAGGTGGGGTCGAGGTTATTTATAATTTAGGCATATTTAAGGTATCTAATCATCCGGGATGGGAATTCTCCGCTTACTCTGTGAGATATTCCGGTATCAACAGTCCAGATGGAAGTAGAACTCTCCTTCTATTATTTTTGATTGCTCGGAAGCAGTGGCCGCTTTCGTCCAGTTTTTATTGTTTGGGCACATGTTTGAGATGTAGGGTGAGGGAATATATGATTAATATGTTATGGGAAATATTATTGAAGAAGGTGGTAAATGACTGAATGTGAGGAATAGGGTTTATTAATAGATTAGGGTTTCTAGTGGGAGTGCTATGTTAGGATAGAGTTATAATAGCGTTAATAGAGGTGTCTGTCTTCTGCTAGTGTGTTTGAGGAAATGGAATCGTATCCATTAGAATGGCGTCTTGGTTTTTTTTGAGGAGTATAGGCTTCCTGTATCAAGGCTATGTCAATGTTGTGTTTATAGAGGAAAGCTAGAATTTCTGAATGTTTGTTGTTTAAGCCATTTATGTTGATTTGAAGGATTTTATTTTATTTTTAGGTTCTTATCGTTCGAGTTGTTTGGTGGTGGGGAAGTTGTAGGGGAGGTTGCAAATAAAGCAAGTCCATATGTGGTTTTGGTGGGGCAGTACTGCGAAAGGTGAGCATTTGCTTTTATGTATCCATCTTTTGCAGTGGAAACATTTTATAGATGGCTGGTTTTCTGTTATGCATTTGTTGAAGATGGGACAGATGTATTTTATTGGGCCAGGGTTAGGGTGTACATCGCCAGATTGTTTGATGATGGTGGGAGTGATATGGATTAGATTATTTTTATTATCAGAGTGCAGGGGGGTTAGGATCCTGAGGGGGGATGTAGGTGATATTGGATGGCTTGATGAATAGGCAAACCGGGATATATGTTAATATTTTAGTATGCATGAATTTTATTGTAATGCTTAGTTCTTTTATAAATTGTTTACAAATTGTTAAGAGAAGCGATACAGCATGAAATGGATAAATGACTGGTTTACATAGGTTGAACAAATGAGACACAAATAGATTAGGTAAAGTTAATAAATAATTTCTTGAAATGATTCTTGATTTGAGAGTCCCTCCCACGAGGAATGTTGAGTGTTTTGCCTCAACATCTGTTTCCATCGCCAGGGTAATGTGAATTCCTTCTTGGAGACCATGTTTTCACACACACACACACACACACACACACACACACACACACACACACACACACACACACACACACACACACATATATATATATATATATATATATATATATATATAATATAATATATATTATATATATATATATATATATATATAATATTATATATTACATATATTATATATATATATAATATATATATAATATATATATATATATATATATATTATATATATATATATATATATAATATATATATATATATATATAATTTATATATATATATATAATATATATATAGATATGTAATATATATATATATATATATATATATAATATATATATATGTATATATAGGAATATATATATATATATATATATATATATATATATATATATATAATATATATACAAATGTCATTTAGTTTGTTATAGAAAACATAAATTTCATTTAAAAAACAGGAGTGTTACCTCCTGGACGAGATGAGCTAAAAAGGAAGCCCGCCACTTTCCTCTGAAGGCTTCATCCTTACCGAGAGTAACAAAGGCATGTCTTTGGTGACCTCGACCTCCGACAAACCTTCTCGCTCATACTTGGAGCAGGAGTTTACACTGGTAATTCTTTAACGGTACTTCACTTGTATAACATAAGCTATTATGCATTAAACCGCTTCATTATTATTCAGAAATAAAATAGTATGCTACAAAGAACATAAGTTTAATACTATCGGTTCTATTTAGTTTAATAAAAAGTTTTAAAACGACTATTAGGGTAAACAATGGCATCATGGTTGTATACAAAATAGGGTGTATGGATGGTAATACAGTGAATTTAGGAGAAACGAATGATTTTAGTAGAAAAAAAATATCAACCTTCCCATAGTCTAAGAATGGATGATTTAAATTTGGCACTCGCAAGTCATAGAATGCAAGAAAATCATCAGATAAATATGGAAAGTTCCTCTTTGATATCTTCCATTAAAGATGTAAAGTCTAGGAGATTACTAGAATCTTTTATCATAAATAATACAAAATGTATGAACAATAATAAAGGATTTTTTAACTTGGATGCATTAACAAATAACATTTTATTAAAGAATTATTATTTTTAAAAAAAAGCGCTAATGGCAACACGGGGAGATGCTATAACATAGTTTACTGTATAAAAATCTTAAAACCAAGTTTTTGCTTTACTTCTACCTTCTACTGTTTTGTCTTCATTATTTTATCACTTGAAAAAGGAGTCGAGTTCTGATTCTGAAACTAGTGATTTGATTATTTTAATTGTAATTTTATAATGTTTTCTTGTGCATGCAATGTATGTGTGCATATGTTGTATATATAAATGTTTGCAGGTATATATTTTAAAAAAAAATTAATGTTTTAATGTTTCACGGGAAATAATATTTATTGCATTTTTAAGTGTGGTCGGTTGCTCTTTACTTATCTACAAATCTACAATATGATTCCCAGGTTTCTTTCAGTAAATCATTTTAACACACTTAACTCGTTTCCTAGTTTGCGTCTGTATTTTTATAAATATTTAGATACCTTAAAGAATGCCACAAAACGAAACAAAATTTTAAAGTTTATGAAATGTTGTTTGGTTGTTAAAGTTATGCCCAAGTCCCTGATTTTAATTAAAAAACGTTATTGCCAAAGATGATAGCCCCTTCTCTATGGTTTATGAAAAGATTTTGAAATATAGGATTATATTAATAAATGAAAAGTAAATGGATAATTTTTCTGATCAAAAAGTTCTTTAATGTATTTTTGAGAAAGTTTTTTAATTTAGGAATCACAGATTTCATCCTTACAAGTATCTTGGACTACAGTCATTCGTATGTAAAAGAAAAACGGGTTGGATTAAAAACGAACTAAACAAGAAGCATGAAGAGTTGTTTAAAAAATGGTCCTTGGTATTTTTCGTCTACTTTCGCTTTGATCGAAAATTTGTCAAACTATATGTCTTGAGCATTTTTTTAACACTTTTAGGTTTTTTTGGATTAATTGCAAGATAAAAATCTTAATGCCAGTTCTTTCTTGTCAACCTATAGCGCAAAATGAAAAACGCTCACCAAAGTATAATGGAATGTCTCTAATTCTGTTAATATTGGAATAAAATTCGGATGGTGTATCTTCAGCCGTTCCAACGTTCCCCATGGAAGAACTCCCTTACGATGTTAACGTATCCTATTAGCATTCCATTTCTACTGGGATTTTTAAAAAAATTAACGAAAACGGAGATTGCACGGAAACGAAACAAACGACTGAACCATTCTTATGTATCAGACTAGATAGAGCAATAATGACGAATAGATGGCCTTTTAAGTGTCTTCAATAGCGTGATAGTCTTCAGAGGATATTGCTAGAAGTATTAAAGTCAAATGAGATTGCAAAAAATCCTAATTCGAAGTTATAACAAAAACAATAAAAACTTTTCTTGGGCCAAACCTTGCATATCAATACGCCAATTTTTTCACAGCAATTTCAGATCGTGCGCCGCTTAATATATATATATATACATATATATTATATTATATATATATTTAATATTATATTATATATATATTTATATAATATATAGATATATATATATATACATATATGTAGCTATATATATATACAATCGTACCCTAGATATTTACAGTTTAGCCAAGATTGTACACACCCAAACTTGAAGTAATTCAGCAGACGAGAGTTTAACTCTAAAACAATTTTATCTTTATTTATATCTTCTTTTATTACAATATTTTTCTAAATAGCCCTTAATTAATAAAAGATTGAAATATAGTTTATGATGATATGAAAAGAAAATTGCAGTTTAAATATAATTTTAAGTATTATAATTAGTTAAAAAACAATTTAAAATAATGTAAATAAATAAATGATTGCATATAGAACATTTTTTTCCATATAACCCAACCATCTCAATAGATTACTACTATATATATATATATTATGATATATTATATTTGATATATAATATATATATATAATAATATATATGTCTTATGCCAAAATATAATAAAAATACATAAAAAGAATATACTAAATACTATATAATATTAAAAGAAATCACTAATTAATTTATTTCTCATAATTTTAATCTTATTGATTTAGTAATGAAATGATACTCTTTAGACATTGTTTATAAAAATATATATCTATCTATAATTTTCTAAATATTATGTGCTTTTGAAGTAACAGTTACATATTTAAGCTATTTAACGTAAAATATAATAAGATAATATATACAAATACAAGAAAATATGAGAACCCAAATCAAAACCCTGTTTTAGTATAGGAACTCAGACTGATCACTTGATAAACAGCACAAAATAAAATTTCCAGTAGCCGGTTCTGATATAAAATTTAAGTGATTAGTTTTATTTATGACACAGAAATTCCGAGATATAAGTTTTACTCCAAATAAACACTGACTGTCCGTTGGTGGGAGTGAACCGAATAGTTCAATAACTATTTGGATTCCGATAGGCGATGATGAGTCGGAATAGACCGATATCCGGCCCCATCCCCTATATATATATATATATATATATAAATATATAATATATATCTATATATTAATTAAAATCTGTAAATTGACAGAATATAAATTGCAATAAATAAAACATATTATAACTAATATTATTTTTTACATTACTTTACTTATTAATAATTAATATATTTACTGTACTAAGATTTTAAAACCAAAGTTTTCTGTGAGATAAAAATATAAAAATGAAGAATTTTTATGTATAGTATATTCATTATTTCTTCCAAGAAAAAGATAATTAATTCGTCTTTATGGAGAAGTTATATTTATTATTCACATTAGTAAAAAAAGAGGCTGATTCCCATTTACTCTTATAAGATAATTGAAAAGTTCCCAGAAAGTATAAAAAATCTCTGATGAAAAAAACGCATGTACATACCTAACATCCTCTAGTCATGTACAAACATCAACTTGCAGTGGATCATACTGATCATATTTATATCTAAGACTCCACCGTCCTGAACAGAAGCAAAGGTGACTTTACAGACATGATCGGTAAATATTGCAATCACACATTAGCTCTCTTTAATAAATTGAAAAATGAATATCCTACTCTAACGACGCTGACTTGTCGATTCGGTGAAATAATCCTGTCATTTCCAGATGCCGCAGCACTCCGTGTGACATCACCGAGGTGCCGTGCTCAACCATGCTCTAGTGCGTGCCAATTTGTCTTCAGTTAACTGCACCCTAGTCAAGAGTCTACCTAACTACCAGGTTGGTACTTATTGAGGGTTCGGTACAATACAGCTACTGGATGCGCTTTTAAATTTAATGGCACATTTATTAAACTTCGTGACCATCCAGAATAGCATGCTTACTAGTATCTATAATTTAAAAAGATCATTTAAAACCGACTTGTATCCTATTTATGGATGATGCCTCAAGGGTATCAGGGATAAACTTGAATTTGTCAAAATCTCAAGGACTAAAGTGGAAACTTTTAGCTTGCATATAAACTTTGTTCTGTCTATGTTAAGTGATAAATTCTAAAAAAAAGGTGCACACTGTATCCGATATGTCTAGAACCATTCTATAATGGTTGCTAAAAATAGTGATCCATTAGATTTTTTTGCAAGAAGGATTTAAAGCACTCTGTGGAGATATGGCTTCGAAACTGGAAGTCCCTTTGGATAAATTTGTAAATATTCTAGAGAGAAAAAAAAAACTATAAATTACACATATTCACACACATAGGTTGCACTGTTATTAAATAAGAATAGGAAGGTTTTGACACATTGGGCAAACCTAATTATTTGCCAGATTTTAAGATAATTATAGTGATAATACTATAGAGAGACGGAAGAAGTATATAGAGCCTACACATTATCCTTAAAGACAAATCGGAAGAGAGAAATAGTTGTCATGCCAGTAATGACTTACAATAACCATTAAACAATTTGGTCCATCACCACAATAGCATTCAAGAGGACGTAGATTATGTGAGGTAATATCTGCAAGAATATTTAGATGGTAACTGCTTGATCAGTGGAGAAAGACATAAAGAATGTGTCGAAATAAAAAGAAACAAGGTGTGTTAAGATAGGCTTAATTACGAGGTAAAAGAATGTTAACGCTAATACAGAGACAATGATCAGACCGATTGAAAAATTACAATAAACAATGGGTGAGAATAGGAAAGGCTTGGGCTAAATTGACTCACTGATTTTATATATTTTATGGAGAGTTAACATCGCCAAAACAAAGAGTTAGTGAGAGAAATGTCAATGCCTGCAATTAAAATTTACCAAAAAAGGACTCCGAAGACGTCACAGTTGTGGGAGTAGTAATAGTTTATCTTCTTCCTAGAGCAAGAGTTTAATGAATAAGCATCACTTAAAACTATAAAGTAAGGGACCACTATAGGTATCCTCAGTGACGTGGTTGAAATTAGAAGGTCTTCAAGAGTATTATTTTGGCTCGATGATGAGATTGGTGGGTGAGATTCTACTTTTGAACAATTCCTACAGTTAGCAGTGCTGTGAATAGGGTGCCTACATAGTACTGATTTACTAGGCAAAATGAAGTTAGTATATAAGCAGGGGCCGAGCCAAAATTAGCAAATTTAGCACATGTCCCCAAAAGTTAATTAAGTTGTATTAAATGAGAAGGGTACACAAAGCCTGGGAAAAACCAAAGTTACAAGGCATTGTTCGAGAGTTAAGTCATAGAGATCATAGGAATGGGAAAAGATGCGAGATTGGCTTATGCTATTAAAGCTGCAACTAAAAATATCAGTGATTTTGGATATATAGTATTATGATGGCTGCCAAGTTACGTTCTGAACTTTCCATATCTTCCGAACAGTCAAAGTGCAGCGACAAATCGACCGAACCCTTCGAAGGGGATTTACTTTGATTATAAACATCCTCCATACTACAAACCAGATAGAACAAATATGATGTCCAGAGCAGAACTGAAGAGTCTTTCCTGCAAAATAAGGAGAAAGAATTATGATTGATAGATAAATCCTATGTGAAAGAGGGAACTTCATCCACTCTCCCGACCGTAAGCCTCTTTGATCACGCCTAATTAACACACATACTATTACCCACCAAAGTGAGAACGTGTTTCGATAAGCTGTCGATATCCGAAGAACCCTATACAGTGTAGGTTCAATCACTATGGCCCAAGTGCTTCGCCCGATTGGATGAGTGTAAACACTCCCGTACAGATCGTTTCAATCATTCTTCAATATCATGATCGGATAAATATGTCCGCTCTGTCTTGTGTATCTCATAATCAATGTAACTTCGTTTTCTTGTTCAGAGCAATAATTATTGACGTGCAGCAAAGTTGTGAAGAGAAATGATTGATAATGTAAAATGGGCTGAGGAGGTGCTCTTTGTGAACTAGGGACTTTAAAATGGAAAGTAACACTAATTTAGAATCAGGTTAAATCAATGGGGTTATCGAGCATGAGAGAAGTGACTATATGAATTCGAGTGCCAGCAGGTTGCATGAGGAACTCTCCCGGTAGAACTCACAGAAGGAGGTCGCTGTGCGTCTTAAGAGCGCGGCAAAGGATCGAAATAGTCTAAGTCGTCTCAACACGTGGACCTCTCACGATAAATCAACAAACGGTATAAATAAAAATATTATGGTAATATATATAAGTATTATACTCTTATATTATTGAGTAATATATATAATATATATACTAATATAGGCCTATTGAGGGGAATAGACTCAATAAGCGATTTGAAATAATATAATAAATATATAGACAATAAAATATATATTATACCTAAATAGTATTATTTATTTAACTCTTAACTTATATAAGTTGTAAAATATAATTAAGAGATATCATATTCACCTTCATTAAATATTATAAAATCTTCACTAGGAAAATAAGTATACTTAATGAAGATAAGTTAAATTAGGAAATAATAATGATATTACGTAGAGCGCGAACATTTTCTAATAATAGATCCATATATACTTATATATAATAATAATATGTAAAATTTTTACTTTAAATGATAATGATATATATAGTAAGATATATTTAATAATTGTAGTCAGAGAGTAATGCAAAATAACATACTTATTAGTTAAATAATTTCAATAGTATTTAAGATTACCAATCCTAGTGCTATTATCCTTAAAAAAATTAAACTATTGATAAGACTTTGCCCACTATCGTCCATTAATTTAGTTAACACTATAAATTTTTACTTACTAGACTCTAGATTATGCTTATTACTCCACCTCCATTATTTTGCAAGAGAGAAGTGAGGAAATGAATGGTATTTAGTATATATGTATTTACTGTATAATATGTAGCTATTTGAGTAAGGTTTACTTTAAGCAATTAGATAATTGCCTAAAAGTATTAAGATTTTATCAAACAATAATTATAATATAAAATAGGTAAGAAAACTGAGGATCTGAAAAGTTTTAATTGAAAAAATATATATATTTTTCTATAAAATATAATACTAAAAAGATCCGAGTTAAAGGAGGAAAGAAAACGGTCAAAAAGACGCAATGAAAAAAGTTAAAAACACGCTATTATATCTAAACTATCCTAGTTTGACGAGTTTAACACGTCCTCCAAACAAAAGCTACAATACATGTAATGCAAATATGAATTACAGAAAGTTATTAATAAGGAGTCGCTGAGAAAAAAGAGTGATACAAAAACTACATATAGAACAAATAGTTACATATTATGGTCTATGACAGTAATCTCACTAATTGATTTTAAAGAATTTACATTAAAAATTTTTTATTTCATGTATACAGAACATATTGATAAAAGATATTTTCCGAAGTTAATAAAAAAAATTAGTGATGTGTATTTGAGAAAAAATGAAGACTACCTCGAACGCGCATACACAACATACACACGCACACAGGACAAAACAAAACCCAAACACACAGCACTATATGAATATATAATTAGGATATATGAGTTAATAAATATTAATATATATAGAACTACATGTATATATATAATATAATATAATTGTTTTATATATATTATATATAATAAAGAGGTATATATATATATATATTCACAAATAATAATACTATATATATATATATTATATAATATATAATGTATTACTATACATATTATATATTAATATATATATTATATAATATATATATATATATATACTATATAACCCATTATATAATATATATATTATATTATATAAATATATATATATGCATATATATCTATATATTATATGTGATAGTGAAATGAGTTCAATTTTAGATATATATATTATATTAATATATTATTTATATAGTATACTATTAGATACTATATGATGATATAAGATATATATATATATGTGTGCTATATATATATTGCTAGTATTATAGTATATATAGTATTAGTGCCTATCTGGCTATATAAGATACCTATATATATATATATATATATATTAATTTATTATAATATATATATTCTAGTTATAATATATATATATCATATCATATATATATATGTATAATATTTATATATTATACAAGTAATAATAGAGGGGATGTTTATAAATTATATAAGTATATATATATATTAATATATAAACCATTAATATAGTGTATATATATATATTATATATATATATATATATTATATATATATATATCTGTTTTATGGAACTCCTGGCCTTTCTTTTTAATTTCTCCAGTATGACCTCTCTAGTTCTCCTAGTTTGAAAACCCACTGAGGGGAACTGCGTAGCGGCAAGACTGGTGTGGTATGTTTCCATTCATTATTTTAATTTTTTAATAATAGAAATACCATTAAGTCCTATAGCCTATAGATTTTTTATTTATTTATTTTTGGCTTAGTAATGTTTAGTTAAGTGCATTGCCCATGAGTGGTGGTATCATGTAAAATATATATAATATATATATATAATATATATACTATATATATAATATATATATATATATATATATATATATATATATATATTATAAGTATGGTATGTATATAGTATATAAGTAGTATAGTGTAGTAAGCTCCGGTAATATGATCAAGTACTATATAAATACAGGAAATCTTTGATTATAACACTAGGCGGTAGGGAAACTGTATCCAGCTCACAAATTTGTACAATATATAGTACATGTAGTGAGTTATATAAGTAACCTAGGTATATATATTATAGATTTAATATATTTAGATATATATGTATATATTATTAATTTGTTCGGTACACCCCTAATATATTATATAATAAATTATATAATATGAATATAGTAGTATATATATATATATAAATTATATGTATATATAATATATTCAGTGACTAAATAGGGTGATATGTTGCCAAGGGTACCATTACTAAACCACAAGGCTATATTAATAGTGGTTATGATAAGGAACATGAAAACAATGCACGAGAATATAAATCCTTAAAGGTTTACTTAGGAAAAAAAGACAAGGATAAATAAGGTTAATTAAAAATGAAATTTTGAAAATTGTTTTTTATAGGATTTGCAAAATTGAGAAAGGTAGCCATCAATGATGCTTTAGGACCCCGTAAAATATTCCTATAATAAAAGAGACAGCATTTTAGGAATTTGGGCTAAAATACAAAATAGAAAGACATAATAAAAATTTGAATAGAAGAGAATTTTAATTAGTAAAGTGGGATATTTACTGTTGCTAAAGAAAATAATAATGTGTTATGCTACGACAAAACACCACGGAGCCCAAGTGGCAAAAGGTGAGCTGACAAATTAGTATCAAGGAGCTTAAAGAAAGTAGCACCCACCAAGAGAAAAAAGTAGAATATTACAAAAGAAAAAAAAAAAAAAAAAAAAAAAAAAAAAAAAGATCCTTGGAGAAGTAGTGTCTGTAACCTAAGTAAGTTTTGAAATCTCTTGGGGCAGAGAGCGTGTATTGGATCAAAAACTCTCCTTTAAGCATATGGACGTACTCTGCCGCAATTACAATGTGAAAGGAAAGAAAGCAAATAAAGTAAAAAGAAATTGTATATATAAACTAAAGGTTTGGAGCGTGGGCTTAACTTTGGATTTAGAAGGATAATAATAGATATTTAATAAAGAAGTTTGAAACAGCGATCTGTGTTCGTGAAACAAGTATTTAAACTACATATTTATTCTGTGTACATTAATATTCAAAGACGAGCAAAGGTCCATTAGAAAGGAAAGTATAAATCATTAATCTTGGGTATGGGTGATTTATGTGGAAAATTAATAATAGATATGCTTACATAATTTTGTGAAAGTCAAAACAGGGAGTGAGCGCGTACCAGTAGGAAGTCGCAAGTAGATTTCTAAAGTAGTGTAGAAAAAATGGAGATGAACCGTAGAACGATTAGATCCAATATGTAAGAGGTCACGGATGAAAAATTAGTGATACGATCACTATAGAGCAGTGAGATTAATTCGTAGTAATTAGTTTGAAAGAAGTTGTGCCAGAAACCGCCGATTGGATATATTTTAACACAAGGATCGTTTAGAGCAAACGGTTTGAGTAGTGATAGAGTAGGGATAGGGAGGGGAAGTATATGTATATTATAGTACGTGTGTGAGAAAAAGAATATATATGAAAGTGATAATTATATAATATAAATAAGTAATAATAAAATGATATGTTATGGGGAACATGGTTGTGAGGGGTGACGGAAGAGCTCCAAATGGACTAAAAGTTAAATATGATATATAGTATAATAGTGTTACAGTGATTCTGAGCTGAGATAAGGAGAAGTTATCTATAAGTCGATATAGTATATTATCATTAAGTAAGTATTTATGAAATAACTAAACTCAGAAAAGCTGAAGTAGTAAGGAGGTATCAAGGGTAGGAAAGCTGGGAATAATGAAGGAAATATGTAAAGTAGTAGATATTGGAGAAGTAGTAGTAAAATGGTGGGACATGGATGGCAGTTGAAGTCGGGGTGGTGTGGGAGGTGAGTTAAATGATGCGTGGGTATTAAGGTACCGAGAGTGCTGTAGACTAGGTGAGTCTAGAGTTAAATAAGATATAATTGCTTGCTGAGATCTGATGGATATAAGAATAGTGTATCTAAATAATAGTATATAATAAAAAAGAGAGGTGTATATTATACTGAATTTAAAATACAGTTTTCACATTTATAACCTTATAAATACTATGCAATTCAATTGAGAGAGTCAGAAGCAAAAATTTAATGGCAAAAAGTTCGGTTTGAGAAAAATATAGTTTGAAATTTGATGTTCAGAAATGTAAATTATATAAAGTATATAGTTATTAATACAGTTAGACCAGAATATAGCTATAGGTGAGTAGATTATTTTATATAAATATCTGATGAGAATTTAGGTTATAATAGAGAATAATATCATTAAGGTATTAAAAAGAGATAATAATATGATAGTGATGCCGGGTAAGTAGTAGTATACCGATATTAAACCTTATAAGTGATTAGTAAAACAGTATTAGTGACTTAGGTAGTGTAGAGTAGTGGAATTTTAAGATGTATTTTTATAGAATTGATTTATATTAAATGAAAGTATCATAAAATAATAAAGTGGTAGGTAAAGTTAAATATAATAGGGTAGTGAGTGTGATGAGTGAGATCAGGGGTAAGCCGTAGTCAGGTAGGGTAGTTATATATAAGCCCGAAAGATGGATTTGTGTATAAAATAATAAATAAGGGGTAAAATAAGGCCCTATATACGGCCCAACAGCCGGATGGTTTAGATTGCATTGTTGAGAGAGGTTAGTGAAATAGTATATCCTAAGAAGACAAGATCAAATTAAAAAAGTTAACCAATAATTCGGAAATGATATCTCTTTTTCTCATATTTCAGTTTATACAATAATCGTAAGAATATAAAAATTTATTGGAAAATTTTTGAAAATTGTTACTTTGTTTTTGTATCTTGTAATTTTTACTTAATTCAATTTTATTTGATTTACTTATTACGAACTATTCTTCAAAAAAAGTTAGTTTTAAGATTTAGGTGTTTCTTAAATAATTTTAGTGTAAATTTTTGTCAATTTAAGAATTTTTTCCCACACATAGAATAATAACACACAGATGGCACACACATTAACATATATTAGTATAGTTAGAGAGGATTTATAGTTTTATTTAAATATTAAGTGTTAAGAATTGTGTGGACAATATATAAGAAAATCCTCTTTAATTTAGAAGAGTATTAAGTGGATACCTATATGAGAAGGCCCTGATAAGATCCTTACCAGTAGGATCCAGTTTAGTACTAGGGGTATATATAAAATAGTTTATTCACAGTTATTACCTATACTAGGGGGAGGTGAGATACGTAAGGAAATATGTTAATAAGGGCCTAAAGGTACCTTATGGTAGTAACTATATATATAAGCGTCTTTGAGGTTTTCCCTAAGAGTTTTTTTTTTGAGTGAGCCTGAGAATTAAATGTCCCTCACTAGGCTGAGGATAGTGAACATATCATGTAGATCAGGATAATATATAATTTACATTAATAATATAGTATATATATATATATAGCTACCGGTCTAGTTATAAGTACCATATGTATTATATAAATATTCATAGAGTTAGTTGTAGTGTGAGTAATGGATATTGAGAGTATGAGTAGTTACGGATAAAGGACCATAGAGATCCAAGTACTTAATCACCAATATAATAAATAAGATAGTATAGAAATAGTATAAAGTCAAGAGTTGTATATGGAGTATAGGGATGAAGAATATTGACCTAGAATCTATCAGGATGATGGATGTAGGTAATAAAGAGTTAATAGTAGGGTAGATATTAATAAAATGATAAGTATTATTAGTAGAATATAGTGTAGATTAGTTTAAAAATCCATAATTTAAACGATATTTAGGAAGTACGTTACAAAATACCCTAGGGTAATATAGAAGAAGAACAATCATAAAATATTTAACATAAACAATAAATATAATTAAAGTATTAATAATTTAAATTTACCTAATACAAATGAGAAATAATAAGATATAGCAACAGCACATTTCTACTGAATATATGAATATATATATATTATAGTATAATATTAAGGCATAGCCAGTAGAGTGGAAGGGGGTTATGAACCCCAGCTGCCATATTTGAATTATCAAAAATATATTTTAATATTTTCTAAAGTCTATTTTTAATTTTATGCATGAACATGTATAAAAGAATTTAAATTAAGATATTTATAAGTTAATTAAAAAGGCAATTAAGAGTAATAGAGTAAAATAATTAATGAGAAAGCGAAATAAAAAATGAATATGTATTTATGTGTTTTTGAAGATTTTCTTAGTTTTCTGTGTGTATTGATTGAATTAAGCACAAAGATTGGAGTCTTCATCGTAGCTAAAGAAACATTAACTACGAAAGGCTGAACCATTAATAATATAAAAATGTACAGTCTTACAACTGGACAAAGATATGTTGATACTATGATTGCGAATAGAAGAAATAACCATTTAGAATGTGAGGTTCAAAGAAGTCGGATCGAAATATAATGATACCGAGCGGGGCATAGTTTAATGTTCAGGTTGCTGTTTACATTAATAATGTGGTGAGAGCCTTAGTGAGCACATACATTAGATACATTTAAGATTAAAAATGTACTGTCCTTAATGGGTGGAGTACAAGGGTTACATGCTCCAGAAATCAGCTTAAGGGTCTTAATAACACTGGGTAGTGATATAATTACAAACTAAATTACCTTGTATTTGAGGGTAATGCCGAAGTCTAAAGCTATTTTAAGTGTTAGTAAATAAATTAGAAAGATTTTCGATGAATAAAAAAGAATAAAAAGGTGGTAAAAATTAAATACGGAATATTTAAAAAAGAAAATGATTTG
>JABUQX010111277.1:42500-47500 GCA_015478945.1 Trachelipus rathkii | reverse complement strand
TATATAATTATAATATTATATATATATATATATATTATATATATATTATATTATATATATATAATTTATATATCTATATATATAGTAAATCAAATGTTCCAAATGGTTTTGAGATTTATAGAGGACGAATAGATTGTTGCGAATTAAATGTCCCAAAAGTACTAATTTGGGATTTATTGTTTTTTGGGGTTATATCACTAACGAATACCATCGGGTAGTTTCCGCCCCGAGTCAGGAGTCGGGCGTCTCGTCGGCCCTCTAGTCTGGACTACGGGGGACCTAATCCCCCCGTCGGGATGAGGCTCGGAACCCCCGCCTTTGTCTGTTGGTGCGCTGGTCCTCCGACCATCCCCCCGGGGTATGAAACCTCCCCCCTCCGTCCCCCATCGGCTCGAGCCCCCTAAAAAGGGTAAATACGCCATTTTAGGGCTCGGACTCACTGGCCGTAAAATAGCCTAACTTTACTGATCCACTGTGCCGTAAACTTTTACTGATAGACTGTTTAATAGCTGCCGAAAGATAAAGTGTTCGAACAAACTATAGTTATATAGTATATATATATATATATATAGATATATATATATATAGTATATATATTATATATTATAATAATATTATTATATACTCACGAAAAAAGTTAGAACCATCTACAACTCTTTTATGGTACTAAAAATCAACGTACATTGATACCTTGCCTACTTGTTACATTCTTTACAAAATAAAACAATGCTAAAAAAAAACCTAGCAAACTCCATCGTTTTGGCATATATAAAACAAATCACTTGCATTAATTTCTAAACTTAACGCTGACAACTCCACTTATCACAACCGACGAATATAAAGTAAACAATACTGATCCGATGTTTGTTAACAGTGTATGCCAACTCAAAATATCAGAATGCACTAGATTTTATAATATTTGATGAAAAAGCAATAGACGGTTCAAAAAATCAAAAAAATAAGAACAAGCGTTTAGTAAAATTTTGCACTAAAGTAGCAATAAACGCACTAGACTATTGCAAAATGCACCAAATTGGCAACACTGGTTTTGTACTTTATTATATCTATTACAAATAATCGATTTACAACTAATCGATTTAATATTACAATATCAATGTATCGTTAATTCCCATAAAATATCGAGTGGACTTAGTTTTTATTTTTCTGCTGCCGAAAAGTAAAATTAAGCCGGTCACTTTGTTAAGGGATTTTGTTAGATAATACTCTTTAGCTGTTACTGATATGTTGGGAAAAGTGGGATACATTAAGTTTTGTATGTCCCGTAGCACCTTATATCTTTAAAGTAGGAACTTGTGAATGTAGTTCGTTATTTATACGTGGGGTATGGTAGGTTTGTCGTTGTAGTACACTATATTCTTAGTTCAGGTTATGGTATGTTAGCTTTATTGATGAGAAAACTTTACCTTACTATATATTCGTTGGTCTGTATGATAATTGGGTAAAGTTATGATAAATATTTGTTAAAATATTACTATGTAAAGGTAAATAACAATGATGTGTTACAGATATGTTTGAAAAAGTGTGAGTAGGTTACGTTCTGTATGCAATGCTAGTTACTTTACTGTTGTTAAGTATGATCTTTATTAATCTTGTCTGTTTATTCTGTGCGTAAGTATTGTTAGTTTGTCGCTTGTACATATATTCTTAGTTCAGTAATGAATGTTAGCTTTGTATTTGATCGTTAAAGTTTGTTCGCTAACAGATATTCGCATTGTGTCAATATAAAAAGAACCTTATTTTCAGTGATGTTTATCCAAATGATACTCAAAATATAACTTTAATCAATAGATCAATAGATCATGGAAGGTGTGGTGTTGAGGTGAGGGAGGACAGGTGTTTGATTTACTGATTTTTAAATTTACTGCTTTAAAATCCGTAAACTATTACACTTTACTATGATTATTTTATTCAGAAGAACATATTTTATGTTAATGTCGGATAAAACGTTTTATTTATTTATTTGTTGGATAAACTTTAGTTTGCTAATTATCGTTGTGGGATTATGATAGCTTGTAGGTTATGATGAATTTTTGTTAAATCTTACTATGTTAATGTAAAAAAACGTGTTACGTATCATTATATTCGTTTGGTCTGTATGATAATTAGAAAGGGTTATGATACATTTTTGTGAAAATATAGCAATTTATTTAACAATTGATATGTTCGGAAATATGCTTTGAAAAAAGTATTAATAGGTTACGTTTTATACGCTGTGTTAGTTACTTTCTTGTTGTTAAGTATGCAACTTTGTTAATGTACAGTAGTTATACTATGATGTAGAATAAAAGGTATAGTACATACATTTCTTAGTTCTGGTGATGTATGTAAGCTTTATTAATGTGGAAACTTGTTAAGTTAGCATATATTCGTTTTTCTGTATGTTAGTAAAGAAAGATAATTTTTTTGTTAAATATTTACCATGTTAATGTAAAATTAACACTGATACGTTAGAGATATGCTTGACAAAGTTGAATAGGTTACGTTTTTTATATGTTAGTTACTTTACTGTTAGGTATGGAAGTTTTAATGTTATGTAGTTCTGTTCGTGCGTAAGTGGTTAAGGTTTGTCGTTTGCACATTCATTATTCTTAGTTCCAGGTGATAATATTGTAAGCTATATAATGTGAAAACATTCGTTAACGTTATTCATATATCGGTTGATCAGTATATAATTAGGAAATAAGTATGATAAATTTGTTAAATTAATTACAAGTTAATGTAAAATTAACATTGATATGTAGAGATATGCTTGAAAAAATATAATGAATAGGTCACGTTTTTGTATGATATGTTAGTTACTTTACTGTTAGGTATGAAGTTTGTAAGTAGAGTTTATTCTGCTTAAGGTTTCTGTTAGGTTTTTGGGGGTTCAAAAATTTCTTGACATTATATCGTAGTTCAGGGTGATGCTATGTAAGCTTTACTAATTGAAAACTTTGTTACGTTAGCCATATATTCGTTGAACAGTATGATAATTAGACTAACCTAAATTTTGATAATTTTTGTAAATAAATTTAAGTTTAATGTAACATTAACATTGATATGTTAGAGATACGTTGCTTGACAAAGTGTAATAGGTTACTACTTTTTTGTATCTATGTTAGTTACTTTACTGTTGATAAGTGTAACTTGTTAATGTTAACAGTTCATTCGTGCTTAAGAATGTGTTAGGTGCTGTCGTTGTCATTATTATTCCTTAGTTTAGGTGATGATGATGCTAGCTATTAATGTGAAAATTTGTTACGTTAGACTAGTATTCGTTGTCAGTGTATAAAGAATTGTTTTTATGTTTATCGAAAATGACACTCGAAATGTGATAGAAAAAACAATAGAATCATTAGAAAGGTGGACAAGAGGGGATTGAGGGTGGGGGGTGGTATTGATTTACTGATACCTGATTTAGTACGTAAAAGTACAAGGGTTTAGTTATTAAACATGAAAAGTAGTTACAAAAGATTAGTTAAAAAAATTATTTAAACAAATAAACAAAATTAAATAATTTTTTTTTGATGTTATACAAAATATGACTGAATCAATAGATCAATAGATCAGAATGATCATAGATGGCTGGCGGGGTGGGAGGGTGGTGGGTGTTGATTACTGGTTTATTAATTACTGCTTATGGAATTAAAAATACAAGTTTTTACGTTATAACAAACAATAAGTTTTTTTATGTCTATACAAAAATATGACTGAATCAATAGATCAGTAGATCAGTAGATCCATAAGAGAATAGATCACGGTATGGAACAGGGAGGGTCTGGGGAGGGTTGATTTACTATTTTACTGATTTAATGCTTTAGGGTATGTAAAACATAAACATTTTGGTTAAAAATATGACATGAATCAATAGATCACGGATAGACAGAAGGTGCTGTGAGGTGGTAAGATTACTATTTACTGATTACGCTTAGGTGTGTAAATAATATATATTTTAAAAAATTAAAATTAAATGAATAAAGTTTGTGTTATGTTATACAAAATTGATTTCAATCAATAGATCAATAGATCAATAGATCACGATGGGTAGGGAGTAGGTGTGTGGTTTAAATTACTGATTACTGATTTAGGTGTAAAAATGTAAATTTTACATTCTAAAATAAAAAGAATAAAAGTTTTGTATGTTATAAAAAAGGTGACTTGAATCAATATTATTAATAGATCAATAGATCAATAAGGAATCAATGATCAATAGATCAAAGATCACGGGTGGGGGTGGGAGGTAGGGGGGGGAGGGTGGGTAGGGGGAGGAGGTAGGGTGGGTGGTTTGATTTACTAATATACTGATTTACTGATTTAGGGTATGCAAAAATGCAAATGTTCTAAGTTATAAACATGAAAAGCATAAAAATTCTAGTAAAAACAAAATGTTTTATATAAATAAAACAAAAATAAATAAAAATTTGAAAAAATGATAATTTAAAAAAAAACAAATAATAAAATTTAAGAATAATTAATATTTGAAAACGAGACCTTGAGGCAACTCAAGTACCGTGCTCTTCCTCCAATCCTATTTATCCTCCTTCTTCTCTGTGTTCTCCAAATGTCATATTTTAACGCCAATTTCCAAGTTTTTGGTCATAGCCCCAACACCCTGTTAGCGTAGCGACACGTAACTTCGTCTGAAACGATGTTACATCGTGCGAAAGCTGTGTTCCACGTTTTATCCTTCTATGTCAATTTCCAAGGATTTGGGCATAGCCCCATCCCTCAATGAACGTAGCGTTATGTTACCTCGGCCGCACCGAGGATACCTTACAAGAAGGGTGTATACCGAGTTTTATCCATCTATGATCATTTTCAAGGTATTGGGTCTCAGCCCCATCACCATATGGGTGTAGCGTCAATTTACTTCGGTTGGACCGAGGATACATTATAAGAATGGTGTATACCAAGTTTCATGATTCTACGTCAATATTCAATGTTTTGTGGTCAGCACTCCCCCTCACCGGGGATGCACGGCCATTTAACATCGGCTG
>JABUQX010111277.1:7500-35000 GCA_015478945.1 Trachelipus rathkii | reverse complement strand
TCAATTCTATAGTTTCAGAAGAGGTGGCATCTTTGCAATGATGGTCACAATTTGTTATAGGGAATTTTGTTAGATAAATTTACGGTCTTGACCTGTTGCGAGTATGTTGAAGAGTGGGAAACATTAGAATTAAATCTGTTCTGACCTGTGATACTTTACCTTGATCAGTAAGGAATTTTTTTCAGGAAGTTAGCTGATTATTCATACGCGAGGTCACTGTTTAGCGTTATTGCATTTGTCATGTAAAAATAACCTTAGTCTGCGGTTCTATTTTATATACGTATAGCTTCATTAGTATGGCTAAAAACTTTGTTGGTCTAAGCATATCATGTCGTAGGTGTAGTATTGCAGTAGAAGCACTACATATTTTTATGTCTGTTTGTCCAAAATGATAACTTTGAATAATATGACTTGAATCATATTATGCCATCAACTAGGATCACAGGGCGGTGGGAGCTAGGACTGCACGATGGAGGGTGTTGATTTACTGATTTTACGTCTTTAAAATCAGTAAATTTTTACGTTTTAACTGTGATATTTTTACTCAAAGAACTTATTTTATGTTTATGTTAGGATAAAGAATTGTTATTTTTTGTTATGTTTGGTTAAACACTTTGTTATGTTTGCAAATTATTCGCTGGGATTATGATATTTCAGACGAGGTTATGATGAATTTTTTATTTAAATGTTTACGAAGTGGATGTAAAACATTTGTTACGTCAGCCCATTATATTCTTTGATCCAGTATGATGATTAGTACAGATTTACCCTCGCTAAAAGCTTTTTGTTATAAACTATTACGATTGTTACATTGTAAATTAGCAACTTGATATGATTTTGAGATATGACTTGAAAAAGTGTGAGTTGTTGCGTTCGCAAACGATGGTGCTTACGGTACTTTACGTAGAGAGATAGAGTTGCAGAAGTTTGTTTAATGTAGTGCCATTTCGCACGTAAGTTGGTGTTGGTTGACGTTGCTAACATCATATTCTAGTTCAGGTTATGTTATGTTAGCCTTATTAATGCGAATACTTTGTTCGTTTTTTAGTCTATATAGCTTTCTGCGTCTCTTGTATTTTTATATATCTTAAACTCAGGTTATAGATAAATTAATTTTGTTAACTTATTTCTTACTATGAGTCTATATATGTATAAATTATAGGTTTAACGTTGGTAATATGAAGATATGTTTGGTAAACCTAGTAAATGATAGTTACGTTTTGTATGTCAATGTCAGTTACTTTTTAACTAGGTGTTCAGTGTGGACGTATTGTTAATTGTGTAATCAGTTTTATTATTCGTATCCTATATGTTGTGTTTAGTGTGGCGTCGATACTGTAACATTTATTTTCTTAGTTCTGTAGAGTGCTATGTTAGCTTTATTATAGTAAAACACTGTTACGAGACTATATATTCGTTGGTTAGTATCTAAAGATCTTATCTTTGTACTATGTTAGTGGTTGTTCTGTTTGTGTTTTGTCCCGAAACCGAGAAGTATGATACCCTGTGGAAAACTGATATGGTTCATTCGGACGTCGTGTCACTGTTTATCTTTCTTCTGATTGGTTAAAGAAAGAATCTCATTTTACAGTTTAGGTGGGTGGTGTGTTAGAGGAAGCGAGCGGAGTGGTTCTCCAGTAGGATAGCTTTTTTCTCCATGTGTTGATACGAGAGACACTCTCCCCCGCATCTCTACGTTCTGCTGTTGAGATCTCCGAGGAGTTTCGTTATTCCCACGCACGAAGTGTCATTTATTATTAAATCGTCACGAATGGCGACTGGCTACGTTGGTTAGTATATCCTGGTCGTCAAATATAATAAGTATTTGCATCACTTTATTGCAAATGTTAAGCATAAAATCAGTTTCCTGCTTAGGATTGGAATTTTCCTAAAGCGAGGCGGATCCTAAAAAGAGATAAGCTAAAAAACTTTACTGAGTTCGTCTTTTACTCGTAGGTATTAGTGAGGTTAGGGTATGGGTATGACACATTTTTTGATAGGGTTACTGTGTGTCAATGTAGATTAAGACGTTTAATATTTAAGAGATATGCTTGAAAAAAGTTAAAGTATGTTATGTTTTGTATGTAAACGTTAGTTTACTTCTCGAGTAGTTAAGTTCTGGAACTCTTGTAATGTTGACAGTTAATCTTGTGTGTCAAGTTGTGTTAGGTTTTCGTTGTACATTATTTGCCTAGCTGTCATTGATGATATGTTAGGCTTTATTAATGTGACAAACAATGTTATGTTAGCATATATTTGTGATCATGTATGATAATCGGAACAAGGTTATGATACATTTCTTGCTAAATTAGTGTGGTTGTAAAAGATTAAACGCTTAATATGTTAGATGAATATCCCTTGAAAAAGGTAAGAATTAGGCTACGTTTTACATTACCAATGTTAGTTACTTTACAGGGTAAAGTGTGAAACTTGTTAATGTTATACAGTTATTGCGTGTGCAAGGTTTGTATTAGTTTGGTCCCATTGTGCCCATTATTTGGTCTTAGCCTAATACGTTATTCGCTCTATGTTAGCTGTTATTGATGTGGAAGAGCTTTTGTTACGTTAAAGCAACTTTCGACAGCTCTGTATGTCACACACACTAATGTTTTGTAGAAAATACAGGTAAATCGTTACTGTGTTAGTTCTACAGATTAACAGTTTCAATCTAGTTAGTTATGCTTGAAAACAGTAAGAACTTATAGTTTACGTTTTGCAATACTCCATGTTAATAGTTTGCATTACTGAGTGTAAGTTGGAACATTTGTTAAATTGTTAACAGTTTTATTCCTAACTTAAGTTGATGCTAGAATATATTTGTGCATTTCTTCCCTAGTTCATGTTAGGCTATGTTTGCTTTATTAATGTTGGAAACTTTGTTACTTAGCATCACTTTCGCTGCTGTAATCACACTTAATCATTGTTGTGAGAAATTTTTAGTTAAAATGTTACTGTGTTAGTGTAAGATTAACGTTAAATATGGTTAGAGTTATGTTGAAAAAGCAAGATTAGGTTTGTTCGCTTACCTATTTGGACATACCATGTTAGTATGTGCTTTTACCTGTGTAATTTTATTTGTGGAATTTGTTATATTGTTGTACTGCTTATTATCCTCTAAAGATTTTATGAGTCTTAGGCATTTTTCTGTTGGAATTTAGAATGATAATAATTATTTATATCAAAACTTAAATCTTTATTTTTGCATTACTTTCAAGTTATGTTATGATAAATAGCAACTAATGTTGTATGATAAATTTTTGCTAAATGTTACTATGTTAGTATGAAATTAACGTTAATATGTTTAGAAGTTTTACTCGCCTTGAACAACACGCAAGATTAAGCTTACGTTTGCATACTATGTTATTGCTTTATTGGTGTTAAGTGTGGAACTTTGTATACGTTAACAGTTTATTCATGCGTAAGATTGTTTTGTTTGTCTTTGGTATTATTTTCTTAGTTTAGATGATGCTATGCTAGCTTTATTAATGTTGGAATATAAATGTTAAAGGAATACTTTTTCGCTGGATGTTAATGAATTACCAACTGTGTGATTAATTCTTTTGCTAAATGTTCATTTACTATGTTTAGTGTAGATTAACGGTTAATATGTTAGAAGGTACGAAAGCCAAACAGCAATCATGAGTATTGCGTAATGTATCGATTAACGACAAAGCAAGAATCATAAAGGTATTTGCGTAATATTTCGAAAAGTTGGGAGGAAGCTTTGAACATTTTCTCACTGTCATTGTATAACTCAGTGAAACAGGAACCAATACAAAGTCTACTCGTACATGTTTCGTTCTTGTATGTTTGTTATGGGGGTGCTTTAGAGTGTTCTGGTTTAATATGAAAACTTTGTGTACTGTTCTAGTCATTTATCTGTAATTCATGAGGTATGTTAGGTTGGGTTCATTGGGGCGTTTATTTCCTAGTTTCGGTTATTCGATTACGCGTTAGTTTATTGATTGTGAAATACTGTGACGTTCAGCATATATTTGTTTGGCGAGTATGTTGTGATAAATTTTGTTTTATATAAATGACACTATGTAATGTAATATAATATGTGATATGTTAGAGATTCTGTTTGAAAAAATAATAAGGTGTGAATAGGAACTTTGGGCGGGTATAGCATCGTATTACTTTATTGTTGTCATATATTGGTGTCTTTTTATTTTGATACTGTTAGATTTTATTATTAATAAGAATTGTCCATCAGTGTAAATTGTTTATGGTTAGACCTTTTATTGTATGTTGAAACCTTTTTTTTTATTTACTGTTTTTACTGTTTTTTGTATAAAAATGTAATTTTTTTTATCGTTTCAACTTAGAAAGAATAAATTTAATTTAGGTATAAATACTAATAGAATCTCAATAATTATATAAGTTTAAAAATTATAAAGTTTTTTTTAAAAATTATAAAATCAAAGCTAAAAAGTTTTTTTAAAGTATATTGGGCATATTAAAATAATGCGCTAAAAGTGTGTTTTAAAACAAAATTTTTAAGAAATTAAAGTTATAAATAAATAAAAAAGTTTTTAAAATAAAAAAGAAAAAAATGATTGATATCTCTTCTATATGGTTTTTGCTAGTTACTTTTCTACTGTGATTAAATTTAGAACTTTGTTAATGTTAGTTGTTTATCGGTGTTTAAGGTAATGTTAGCGGTTTGATGTTATCTTTATCTTACATCAGGTTTAATGTTATGTTGCTATTGAGATGTGAAAACTTTGTTTATGTTACCAGCATCTATTCGAGGGTTAGTATAAAAGAACATATTTTTATGTCATGTTTATCCAAATGATACTCGAAATATTGGATTGAGTCAACAGATCAATAGATCAATACCCAATATTAAAAGTATCAGATTGGGATGGGTAAAGGCGGGAGGTACGGGGGGGTTGATTTATCTGATCAGTTGTTACCGTTTTTAGGTTATGTAAAGAATACGAATTTTTTTAGCGTTTTATTCTTTGCAAAGTGTAAATTCTTTAGTAAAAGGTAAAAAAGTTTTAAAGAAATTCAGTTCTAAAATTAAAAAGTTTTTTTAAAAATAACAAAGTTTTTTAAAACAAAAAGTTTTAAAGCAAATAAAGTTAAAAATTAAATAAAAGTTTTTTAAAACAAAGAAAAAAAGATGTGAAAGGCAACGTTCTAATATGTCTTGACTAGTTCGTTCACTGTCTGTTAAGTATGACTTTGGGTTATGTTTAGCTGTTTATTTCGTGCTTTGAAGAGGTAGTTTTGTTTTTCAGGTGTAATGTTGTTATCCTTTGGTTAGACTATGAATAACGTTAGCTCTTGTTTAAGGCCAAAACTTTGTCACGTTGGCATTAATGTCTTGATCAATATTTTGATAATTCAGGGACGGTGATATAAGTATTTTACAGTGTAATACGAGAATAGAGTAAATGATATGTTAGAGATACTGTTTGAAAAGTGTGAATAAGTTACGTATTGTTTGCAATGTTAGTTACGTTTACAGTATGTTAAGTATGGAAGTTTGTTAATGGTAGCGGATTGTACTTCAGGGCATAGGTGTTAGGATGGTGTGTGGCAGTTGTACATATGATTCGACATATCCAGGTTATATATGTTAGTTTATTGATCGGAATTCTTTTGTTGCGTGTAGTCATATATTCATTGAACAGTAAGATACTTACACTAGGTATGGTGATATAAATTTTTGTTAAATGTTACTATGTTAATGTATATTAACATTGATATACGTTAGGTTAAGTGTAAAGTAGGTTACGTTCTGCGCTCAAAGTTAGTTACTGTAATAATGAAGTACTGGATGTTTGTTAATGTTAACTGTTTATTACTGTTTAAGATGTGTTATGGTTTGTAATGTGACGTTATATTCGTACGTTCAGGATGATGCGATGTTTGCGCTTTTAATTGTGTGAAAACTTTGTTACGTTAAGATATATTCATTGATCAGATATGATATTTTTAGACCAAGTGTATAATGAAAAAATATTAGTTAAATATTAACTGAGACTCTGTTAGAAAAGTGTATAGGATTCCGTTCTGCACTCATGTAGTTAATTATCCGTTGTTAGTATTGGTATCTTTGTTACATGTTTAAGCAATATATATCTCATTGATCAGTAATGATAAATATTGACTAAAGGTTATGATTAAATTTTGTAAAGTATTTACTCTGTTTATGTATAAAAGATCCGCATTTGGTAGGATGCTGGGGGAAGGTGGGTGGATTTGATTTACCTGATTTAAGGGTTAGGGTTATTAAAGACCCACTTTCTTAAGTTGTAAATTGAAAAGCGTAGATTTTATTAAAATTCATACTGTTAAGATCATTAGAAAGACCAAAATATAAAAATTTCAGTGTTAATAGTTATTAACAAACAAATACTGAGACAGTGTATCAACAGATCCGATAGATGGAGGAGGGGTGTGAGGGAGGGAGGCTGAGGAGGCCGGGGTCAATAGATCAAAGATGGGGAGGGTCGGGAGGCTTGGGAGGATGGGAAGATCCAGAGGCTTCAGAGGCTCCAGAGGCTCCAAAGCTCCAGAGGCTTTTGAGGGTGTGTGATTTATAATAAAAACGTAAATTTTTTTTGTTATAACACATTTAAAATAGAATACATATAAAAAATACCGTTAAGCAAACTTTTTGAAATCTCCTTTAAAAAAAAAATTTAGAAAACTTTTTGAGAAACCTTTTAAAACATTTTTTATAAAACATTATTAAACTTTTTTAAAAAACTTTTTAATTTTAAAAAAAAAAAACGTTTTTTTTTCTGTTAAAAAAATTTATTAATATTTTCAAAATTTGTCTAGAAGGTTGAATGATTTTAATATAGTTAGGAGTCTATTCCCATGTCGATGGTACATCCAAAAGAAACGATGTATACCAAGTCGTTGTATTCTACGCAAATTTTCATTTTGTGGGGTGCTGGTGACCCCCGCTTATATTGGATGTGTGTGGATGATTTAACCATAATGATATGAGTACTAGATATGAAATGGATAATCCGAGTTTCATCGTTTCTAGGTCAACGTATTTCAATGTTTGGGGGTCCCGGAGACCCCATTTAGGCTTGTGTACGGCTATGTTATACCCATATATATGTGAAGTAGCTGATATGGTATGCTGTATACCGGTTCATCGTTCTAGGGTCAACTAATTCAGTTTTTGTGGGGCTGGTCCCCGAATTTTGTCAAATCGGTTCATTTTACCCCGAATACATCTAAGGTACAACCTAAGATGGATGTGTCTTTCCAGTTGCGTTGTTTCATGTCAAACATTTCAGATTTCTGGGTGAGTACCCCGTCTGGGGCACCCACAGTCATTTTACAACCGGGGTCATCTAAGATACATTCTCAGAAGGGTATATGCCGAGTTTCATCGTTCTCTAGGTCGAATTATTTTCAGTTTTTGTGGGCTGGTCTCCGCCGATTGTGTCAACAATCGGTTTCTGATCCACGTATTATCTAAAGAATACACAGGACCTAAAAAACGAGCGGCCATATCAATTTCGTTGTTCTTATGTCAATATTTCAGAATTTTGGGGTGAGTACCCCGTCTGGGGCACCCACCGTCATTTTACACCCGGGGTCTAATCTAGAGATCCATCCTCTCAGAAGTGATCACGCGAGGTTTCATGTTCTAAGATCAATATTTGCAGTTTTGTGTGAGCTGTCCCCCATTTTGGTCAACATCGAAGTCATTTTACCCGGATACATCTAAGATACAACCTAAAAAGGCTGCATATCAAGTTTCGTGTTCTACATGTCAATATTTCAGATCTTGGGGTGAGTACCCCGTCTGGGGGATCCTAGACGCACCCTATACGGGTATATAACCATCATTTCGAACCTCCTACTGAATCTCGATAACACTTTTAAAAGCTTTCAATATATCTTTGGCCCCGGAATCACCAAATATGTACCAATAATATTAATAAGTAATATGAATAATAAATAATATATATTAATAGACCATAATCTAATAATAATATATATATAGATAAATAATAATAGATAGATAATAATAATAAGAAAAAAATTCAGAGAATGAAGTACCATTATGCAATATATCGTTTACTACCTTTCTGCTAGAATGTTGCATTGTTTTTAATAATAATAAAATAATCATATATTTCAGTACCTCATTATATAGTTCTTTTCCTATTTTCCTTTTCAAAATAATTTATAATAATATAATTATATATATAATTATAATAATTATACATTTTCCTGTTTGTGTCTTTATAGTAAACTTTTTGTTTTGACTACATTTGTGAATTTTACTTTCATATTTAAATTTTTTTCAATTTTTGGCTATTACAACGTTTTATTATTATTGTTGAACTATTAACAAAATGATTCATCATCAGCCGTTCCACTATTAATTTCTATTCTTCTGCTCCTGAAGTTTCTGATTCGGAGTGCGAAATACTTGCAACAACATACAAGTCTTCAACAAAGCCCTTAAGTCCTGAAGAAATGATTTCAGCAGTGAAAAGCTTTCCTTCGTAGTTTCAATAAATGAATTAAATTATTCTATCTAGTCGACTCTGGATAGAGTATAAAGTCCACGCTCTTACCTTTTGAACCTCCAGGACGGCTGTTAAGCCCCCTAACTTTAGAGTTTTTTCGGGACTAGGACATTCCTTTTCTGAGAAGTGGTCTTGATTTTTTCTTCTGGAGTAAGTTTATGATGTAGTATTTTTTCTTTTGTTGTTTTCTCTTTATAGTACTCTTTTTTTTGACACAGTTTGTGAAGTTACTCTTAATATGTTATACATTTTTAACTATTCTTGAAATTCCTCAACATCGTTTTATTATATTGTAGAACTATTAATAAAATAATATATAATAAATAATAATATAACATACACGACATTATGATTTGAAGCGGAGTCCGGAGCAGAGTAAGAACCGTGCCGAGCCCAGAGGCTGAACCAAAGCGCCGCCGCGACACGGAGCTCGGATAGCGGAGTCTGGAGTCGATGTTCGAGTCGGGTCGGGAGTCGGAGTCGGAGTCGAGTCGGAGTCGGAGTCAAGAAATGCATATGTTGAGGATGATTTTTCGAACCTCAATTCCGTTTTTCCCCTGCGGGCAAACAGAACCTTTCGATGCTAATAAGTTAAAATAATAAATACAAACAAACACAGACAACACCAAACAAACAAAGATCATAACAAGACAAAAACCTGCGGTTTTGTCCTGTTTGTCGAATTAAATAGCCCTTAGGGCTATTAATCTCCTAAGCCCTAATATGACTTCTATTCATTTATAGTCGAAAAAGTTGGTTCCGGGAACCGTGGCCCCATACTACTTAATATTAATATAATATATATATTATACTACTATATATATATATATATAATATATATCCTATATTTATATAATAATATTATATATATATAATATACATATAATATATATATATATATTATAATTATATATAATACATCATATAAGTGGGCATGGTCTGTGTCGCCTTAATTAAGAACCACACAACACTTTCGTTGCTCGTTTATCATTTTTTATAGTGATGTCGTCCGATTTTGTATGGAGTACTCGTCCGTTCCATAACTCTGTAATTAAACTCGTACCGTACAGCTCTTCTTGAATTGACTTGGAGTCTAGTATTGTTCGCTCATCTTCAACTGCTCTTGCTCAGTTGAACACCATTCCTTTTCTATCCTTCGAGCTGCACCATCACTCTCCTTAGAACCTTAGAATGGAGTCAAGGGTTAGCCAACCACCGGAATTTTTCGCACCGCACCGCACCAGGGTAAGCGCACCGCACCGCACCGCAGCCGCACCTCTATGTTCAATGGCACTCCGCACCCCGCATCCGCACCGCAACGGTAACTAGATTTGTGTGGTGCACCCGCATCGCACCGGCAAACCAAGCGCACCAAAATGAGCGCACCACGCACCGCACCGACCAGCCGCACAGCACCGCAAATGGTGCGTCAGCCAACCCTAGAACGGACTTTTCATTTCCGAACTCTCTATAGTTCCATCATTTCTTTACCCAACTCTCAGCCCATAGACTTAACCGATGTGCTCATTCTTTCGTTTATTCTATTTGTCATGTCTGAAACAATCATATATTTTGCCATTTCCTTTGTCTTACACATTGTTCAAACCTTCAACTGGAGTCCGTGCAGGGCAAAGGCCTTGTCCTTTACCTTCAAGTTGTTATATATATATATTATATATTATAATATATAATACTATATATATATATATAATATATATAATATATAACTATATATATATATATAATATATAATAATTTATAGAATATACATATATATATATATATAATATATATATTATCATCATATATATATATTATATATATATTATATATATAACTCATTTGCATTCAAATATTTATTTAGGATGTCCTATAATTATAAAAACCATGGGTCGGAAACTTGGCAATTCACCTAAATAAACTTAGCCATAACAGGGCATAGCACTGCGTAATATAGTCAGGTATCTAACCTAACCTAACTTATCTAACCTAACTTAACCTATTGTAACTTAAAATAATTATTCAGGGGTTCTGGAAACCCCCTCTCTCCTATAAATAAATAACTTTCCTAGTTGACATCAGTTTTATATCACAGATTGATCTTTCTTTAAATAATGTGTATGTGTATGTGCTTGTCCAGAATGTGCGCGTGTGTGTGTGTTCCAGATGAGTGTGTGTGTGTATGTGCGTTCGTTTGTGCGTGGACGTATTGAAGCACTTGAAGGAAAGAAAGGGCAACATCTGCTTTACGAAGAGGTTACACTAAAAGGCGTCTTCTTCTTCGACATTTCCAGACGAAGCAGCAAGAAAGCACCTCAGTTCAAGAATGTTAAATTTATGAAATTAATTTAAAAATTTTTATTTTTTTTATTTGATCTTAATTTATTTATTTATTTATTTGTTTATTTATTTATTTATTTATTTATTTCTAAGTTAGAGAGGTTTTTAATTCTGTTTGTTTAAAGTTGTTTCTAATAAAATTAAAAGCAAAACAAGTAAATGATCTTTATATACAAATTATTGCTTAGTTATAATAAATGAGATTGTCTGTTTGTCTGTTTGCATTTTGAACTTGTTTTCAAATACTTACATACATAGATCATTAATATATAATGTACACTATGGTACACATGCTTCGTACTATCATTAGGAGCCAAAGCCAGTCAATTACATTATCGCGTGTAATATTAGCCTTTTGAACCAAATTCTTAGAAGTAGTGAAGGAACTTTGGATTAATAAATCAAAAGAAAACGTATTTTAAATGTTACCGTAGGTATTGAAGGGCAGACCCCCCATCCCTCCACTCCCACCCCTAAAATCGTTACCCATCAGCAAATTAGATCTTTATGTTAAGATTAGAATTTTTTTTTTTTTTTTTTTTTTTTTTTTTTTTTTTTTTTTTTAAAGTTGTCAACGTTCAGGGGCAAAGCCTTATTCAAGTCAGCCAGAAAGTATTGTGTCGAAAAAAAATTTGCAAGAAGTCTTATTTTATTCAAGGTGCTTTTACACGTGTAGTTGGCTTAACATCTGGTTAGGTTTAGGTCTTATTGTGAAACTTTTAATCCCTCTCTCAGAATTTTAAGAGTTCACCCCCCCCCCTTTTTTTAGGGCCTGGAAAAGTGTTGAGTGAATTAATTAAGTACCTTTTATTTGCATGTACGTGGTGTTCATGCTTTTTGTTAATTGGGTTAATTAGACTAGAAATTATTATCAGTCAATTTTTTTTATATATTTACAGATTGTCACTACTCACGGGCAGTGCCCTATTCAGGGGCAAAAATAATAAAAATATGTAAAGATATTTCAGTTATCTCCATAAATCTTTGACTTCCATTTTATTTCTTCTTCTTCTTCTTCTTCTTCTTCTTCTTCTTCTTCTTCTTCTTCTCTTCTTCTTCTTCTTCTCTTAGAAACCATTTCCTCTTCATCCACGTTCATCGAAAAATCTGCGTTAACAAACTGAATAGCAGATTTTTCTTCTACCTGTTCCTCTTCGTGCTTTTTCTTTTTCTTCTTCTTAGCAGACTCCCCTGATGAGAAAACATACTTAGTAACATAGTATAATTACAATGGTATCTTGACAATGAAAGTAAAATTTGGATTATTATTATTATTATTATTATTATTATTATTATTATTATTATTATTATTATTATTTTAATTTATAGAAAATGATAATATATTTTCATGTAAAGTTTATGAAAAGCAAAAGTTTAAATGTAAATTTAAAGTATAGTTTAAAAGTTTAAATAATTAAAAAATATGTGAAGTAAAACGCAACGATGTACGATTGCCGGTGGTTTTACGACATGCTGGTGGAGTCACCGTAGGCAGGAGGAGATAGCGCTTCGTTCTCCTCCCCTCCCCCCGAAACTCCTCTTCCAGGTCGTAACCTCTCAAATTTTTATCTTTTTCCTTTGAAAATGAGAATGACTGACTCACCTAGTCTTTTTGTTTCTTCTTTTCATATAAAATTTCAAGCTCACGGGTAGAGGCAATGGCATAATGAAAATGTAAAATTCACTTTCTAAAATACAATTGCTCCGAACCGCTACCGAAGCTGTTCAACACCCTATGATATATTTTAGGTATTTTATATTTTTGGGAGTATAATAAACGTTAGATAAGGAAACTCATTTTTTTAACTTCCAAGTATCGTATATATATATAGAAAAAAAAATTATTAGATGTATATGATGTTAATGGAATTCTTCTATATATATATATATATATATTATATATTATATATATATATATATATATATTATAATTATATAATATAATATATATATATATAAATTATATATGTAGAGAGAGAGTAGAGAGAGAGAGAAGAGATGGAGAGAGATGAGAGAGAGAGGAGACGACGAGAGCAGAGGATGAGAGAGAAGAGAGAAGAGAGAGAGATGAGAGAGAGAGAGCTTGAGGCTAAGAATTTTTCATACTATTAATGTTAACTCGACAATAAGACCAATAATCGCAAGTAATTTTTTAGGCAAACTATTTTTATTCAAGCTTTTGTTCTCGTCTCTATTCTTATTGAAATGCTCACAGTGGCGGCGGTCGGAGGCTGGAAGCGTGAGGGCGCAAAATGCTACTTAATAGTGACTTTTCCATTATTACAAACAACGCACTAGGAGAGAGAGAGACGAGAGACGAGAGAGAGAGGCAGAGAACGAGGAGAGGAGATGAGAGCAGAGTACGTATTAATATATATATTAATAGTAATATAAATTTATAGTATTATTATATATATATATATATTAATATATTTAAAATATAATATATTAATTATAAATTATAATTTATATTATAATTATATATATATATATATTATATATTTTATATAGTATAGGTCAGTTTCCATTTGATGTGTTCATTGCTATCTTTGTTAAAAATAATTGTTAATTAAAGACAATTTTATTTGTTTTGTTTTTTGTAGTTTATTTTTGCTTAAAATTTAATAATTGTATTTTAAATGATTTTCAATAAAAACTTTATTAAAAAAAATGCTAAATTTAGCGTTTTTTGTTCGCTTTTCTAACTGTATTAGATTTTGTGAACTTTTTTTGATTTTATTTGGAAGGTTAGGTTACGTCAAGTTGGTTAGGTTACGTTATGTTAGGTTAGGATAGGGTACGTTAGGTTAGACTAGTATAGGATAGGTTAGTTTAGCAGGAAAATGCCAAAATAAATGATAAATTTGGTAATTCCTATAGCAAGTAGGATATTAATATATATATATATATCTATATATATTATATCTTTAATATATATATATATAATTATATATTATATATATATAATAATAATTAAATTGATAAAGTATATATTAGTTTAAAATATATAATATATATAATATAATTATATAATATATATATATATATAATATATATAATGGAGGAGTAGGTTGCCGTGTATGCTGAAAAACCATTTAGGAATTTAAAAAAAAAAAAATGTCTGAAAAAAGTAGGCTTAAAACTATTATGTCAATATTAGTTTAATTGACAAAGACTTTTTTTTTTTCTTTTTTTTTTTTTTTTTGCTATCATTTTTAAATTGTATTTTTAGCTCCAATTTTTTATTTTCTTATTTTACATTCTTGGATTCCAATTAAAATTTTTATTGTCAGACACCTTTGCATCATGTATCGTATGATAATATATATATATATAATAATATATATATATATAATAATATTTATATAATATATACTAATATAATATACTTATATATTAATATAGTATAATATATATTATATATTTGATATATAGTATAATTTATATATAATATAATATGATATATATATATAGTATAATATATATATATCATATATTATAATATATATATATATATAATATGAGTATATATATATAATATATAATATAATATAATATTTATAGATTATATATATAATAGTATATAATATTATATATATATATATTATATATATATATATCTATATATATATATATATAATTATTTATATATTATATATAATATACATATATTTATATATATATATATCATATATATATATATATATAATTTATAATATTATATTTTATATTTATATTATAATATTTTTATATATATTATTATATTTATATTATATATCTATAAATAATATTATTTATATATATAATAATATAATATTAATAATTATTAATATATATATATATATATATATATATATAATAATATATATATATATTATATATATATTATTATATATATATATATAAATATATTATATATATATATATAAATATATTATACTATATATATTATATATCTATATATATATTTAATATAATTATTTATAAATATATATATATATATATATAATATATATTATATATATATATAGTATATATAATATATATATATATATATATATCAGTTATTATATTATTATATATATATACTATATATAATATATCATATATATATATATATAGTTTAATATATATAATATTTATATATATTATTATATATATATATATATATTATAAGTAATTTAATTTTTAAAATATTTATAATTATATATATATATATATATATATATATATGCTTGTGTGTGTTGTAAAAAGTTGCTATAGCTGAAAAGTTCCAGCGCCTACATTAGACCCATTATAGAGATCATTAAGAATAAACAGATCCAATATACCACGATAATTTAATTGAAAGTTTTTATGGTGAATTTTTTTTTTTTTTTTTTTGGGGGGGGAAAAGAGGATAAATAAGTGTCCTAAGCAGCACTCTGATCGTGTATACAAAAGAATGAGCGTAGTTGTCAATTCTTAGGTCAGAAGGGATGAATAAAAAAATGATATGTTGAAAGTCGAATCATTACCACTTTACCTCTCCTCAAAGGGGTGTTATGTAGTAATGATGGTATAGTATGGAGGGATGACAGCAATTCTGGTAGTAGTCAGTGAGATACTGGAGGATCAGTAAGCCAGAGTAAGTTGATCCGGTTAAAAGCCTTAGGATCCGTCCTTTCATGTAGAACTGTGTTTAGGGAAGGCAGGGGATTCAATCTAATTTATGCGACCCGTACTACCAAGGGCTGGGACTGGGACTGGGACTGGGACAGTTCAAAGATATTCTAGACTCTAGAAGTTTCTCAGAACCCTCAGCTTCTTTGAAATTGCTTACATGAAGAAGCAGTGACCTTTTCAAAAAGGATCAAGTTGAGAAAACTTTGAGTTCTGAGTTTTCTAAAGAGATTGTGTTGCAAATTGCATCGTGAAGAGATTTTGAACCATAAGAAACACTCATATTTCTCCTGTCATTCAGAGATGACAAAAAGATCATAGGCTTTTATGCTTCAAGGCCAGTTCTCAATCATGTGTTATTTGCCTGCTGTTGGGTAGTGTGATTTTCAAAATGAAAATAGTAATGTAGAGTCATGAGTTGCTTTGATAGGTAATGATGTAATAGATTGGAGTTCACTAATGAACAGTGTATGATTTGAGATAAAAAATTTTTTTTGAAGAATACAAATATTAAATAATATATATATATATATATATATATATATATATATATATTTATATATATATATATATAAATATGTATGTAATTATATTTTTATATAGTTTATAGGATATAGTATCCATTTATCTTATATATAGTATATATATATATAGTATACAAATACATAGTAAATATAGTATATTATAATAACATGTAATTATTTTCTTTTATATATATATAATATAGTATATATATATATAAATTATATATATAATATATAATGTAGGTGGGTGGGTTGTTGTGTTTGTTTGTGAACCGTGAAGAGAAAGTTTACAAATATTATCCCAAACAGAAAACTTTGAAAAGGTTGATGTGAAACAATACGCCTGGTTACATTTACATAATAGGAAACCGCGTAATACATACATACATACATACATACATACATACATACATACATACATACATACATACTCAGTGGTGAATTGTTTGCCAAAATTTTAACAATCGATTCTCTGCTTTGTCATAAGAGTTAACTACCAGTTTGTTAATTACCGGTTTTTCGAACCGGTTCCATATTACCACTACATATACTCGTGCGTTACAAACATTGCTTGTTTGCTTGGTTCTTGTTACTCCTCGAAGGAGATGCAATGGGACTGTCATGATGCATAATCTCTGGTTTATCACAGCATTGGTTTGAGTAGTCGAGTGATTTAAGTTGTGCTTGTGATTAGCACATTACTGAACCTTGATTTTGCTTCCCGACCGACACAAGATTCGATCTCGGGATGTAGGAAATGAAAGCTCAGCGTTTTACCAACTGAGATCCGGGACACAATATTTTACGCATATATGTACGTATAATGTATACACATTTATAAAGCATACGTACATATATACATATAGATACTTATATACAGATTTGGTACTACTTGGTACTATTTCCTTCTTATACAATCAAAATTTAGAACCCTAGTTTCATACACTCATATACATTTAACACATACTTATTTATATATTTACATGGATACATTTATTCAAAATATACACACACATCCTGGTGCATACACACATAATTAGATGAGGAAATTAAATAAGGATTAGGTTCTATTTTCCGTATGTTTTCCTCCTCCATCTTTCGTAATCGGATGATGACTCAACTTGACCTATTTCAGATCAACATTAACTTATAATAAAACAGAGAGAGAGATGATATATATATTTTTATTTTCTTATTTATTATTTATATATTATAATATAAAATCTGATATGAATTTTATATAGACGATGACGAGATATGAGATGGAGATTTGTATGTGTGTGTGTAGAGATGAGAGAATGAAGAGAAAGAAACAGAGAATAGAGAGATAGAGAGGAGAGAGTGAGAGAGAATGAGATAGAAGTAGAGAGAGAGAGCAGAGAGAGAAGAAAGTATTGATGAGAGAGAGAGAGAGATGTGCTAGATGAGAGAGGAATAACGCGGAATCCAGTAGTAATAATATGTTATTCATTTAGCTTAATATAATAATTAAAAAAGTAATCAACGACAAGACAAAATATACTAAATAATCCAATATGGGCTGGGTTGTGGAGCCGGTAAGCCGGAGACCTGTGAGTTTGAGGCATATTTTTAAAATGAGAGACGGGTGAATGGTATCATACATAGGAGGGTCCGAAATACTACTCGAGGAAGGATGCTTATATATAATAATCTTCTTAGTGATTCACTACTGTACAGTAGCTTAGTCATGACCATCGACGCCTAATCGATCACTGCGATACGCGCGTTCGGTGCTGATTAGGCTCTGACTCACGATATCGAAGAAAGATTGTATTTAATGAGAGAGGTATGATGATGAGACAGCCATGTTTATCAGGCGATAGGAACGAAGTATTACTGGTGTGATTCTCACTGTGTAAATGAAATAGGAGAATGAAGTAACCGGCTTTAAGGAGGAAGAAGAACGGGTGTATGGTTGAGTGACCCTGTATAAGACATATATACGTACGCACATTAGGCTAATATTATTTTGTCAATGAAACTCAACATTATATATCAATATTATGTTTTTTAAATAGGAAGAGGATAAAAGCAACAAAACTTTTTTGAGTAGCATTTTTTCAATTTTATATTTTTAATTTTCAAATATATTATATATTATGTTATAATTTTTTATTCTAATTATATATATTATATAATATATATATATAATATATAATTTATATATTATATATATTATAATATTATATATATATACTTTAGTATATAGATAATATATATATTAATGTATTTAATTAATATAATATTTATATATTCTATATAATATATATATAATAATATTAATAATATAATCATATTAATTATTAATATATATATTTATACTATTATATAATATATATATTTAATATATATATGGTAGCTATTTTTTATTTTTATTTTTATTATTAATTTCAAATTATATATATATAATAATATTTGAATACTAATAATAATAAATAAATATACTGATAAATATTTTGAGATTTGTAAAAAATTGAATCGGAATTTAATAAATAATATAATAATATTAATAGGGTAGTAATAATAATAAAAAGATATAAAGCTATATGAAATAGAATTATAAATAAATAATTGATAAGTAGGTATATATAAGTGAATATTGAGATTAACAACGGAGAGAACCACGCCTGGGGGAAGTGAATGTTTTAAAAACAAAGTTAAATTTTTTTCAAATTGTGCTAATTCCATTGCGTGGTCTTTAAGCTTATACATCAATTGAATTGTGTCTTTATTATTATTTTTGAATTTAGTTAGTTTATTTATGATTCCCCTTCTAATTCATTAATTGTAACCTTATTTGGTGTCGTGTGTGTGTGTAGGTTGATGCGTGTGTATGTGTGTGTGATTGGTTTGGCGACGGAGGTGGTTGTAAGATAGATGTGATGAGTATTGTCGATCGCCAAGCATGTGAGAGATGAATGAGATGAAAGTAAGAGAGATAGCATAGAGAGAGATGAGAGAGAGATATAATTTACAAACATAGATATACCCAAATAATCGCTTTGTCCATTTAACGTTATATGTACTAATGTTTTAAAAATATTGAATGTTGTTCCTTTTATTTAGAAGATATACTAGTAGATTACATATCCATCCACAACACATTAAAGATCTAGATATAATTAATTGAAAATTCCGTATTTTAAAATAGTCTATTTATTTATTATGATATAAACATCTTTTAATAATATAAAATAGCTATTGAATGTAGCTACTACAATTATACTTATATATTATATATATATATATATATATATATAATTATATGATATATATTTATATATTTCTGTCTATTTGCTCATATGAGTTTAATATATATATATATATATATATTAATAGTCCATATATATTTATATTAAATAATATATATATATATATATCACTAATATATATATACTTTTGATAATTTATTTTTATGTGGAAACTGATCACATAAGTATTTTACAAGAATTAAATGGACTTTCCCTATTTGTACATTATTTAGTATGTATTATATATATATTCTATATATATATATATATACTATAAATATATATATATTATATTATATAATTATTATATTAATATTATATATATATAGTTAATACTATTATTATATAATGGTATATATATACTGTTATATTATATATATATATATATATATAGATATATATATGATATATTAATTATATATATATATAATAATATTATATATATATATTAATATTATAATATTAATATATAGTATATTAATAATATAATATTAATATTATATATATTATTTAATATTATATATATATATATATATATAATATATTATATCAAATATATATAACTATAGTATATATTATATATATATTAATATAAAATATATATAATAGACGAGAGAGTGGAGGAGAGAGACGAGAGAAGAGATGAAGCAGATGAATAGATGAATCACGATCGGAAAGAGAGAGAGTATGTCGAGAAGAGGAGAGACTGATGTAGTCAGATAGAGAGAGAGACGCATTATACGATAGAGGGTCTGATACTTAAATTTCGTGTCGGGGTCAATGTTATACTGTGCGATACCGACTATAATCGGATTAAAATCCAAATTTACGTATTTCTTTATTCTTTTTTAGTATAACAGATGTGTTACTAGGATTACGAACCCCCCCCCCAACCTGGGGACAGGAGGTATATGAAGATAAAAACAGTACTACTATGATATATTATATATACTAGTTATATATTATATATATATATATATATATATAATATATATATTATATATATTATATAGATATTCTATATATGAATATATATACTTTATTATTATTTTATTTATTTATTTAGTAAATATTAAGATAGAAATAAAATTTATTTTTATAATAAGAAAATGTTTAAAAATAAATTTTTTTATTATCATATCTTTATAATCAATAAGGAAGACATTTTGCCATCTATAGAATAAAATATTAAAAATATTTATTTAGTATTTTAATTTACTAGACACGTACATACTATATACAGAAAAATAATAATAGGTATATATAGTTGCTAATAGTTATTTTAATCGGTTTTAGATTACTTTATGATATCTTTTTAATAAAATTAACTTAGTAAAATTCATATTCTGTAATAAATTACCATAGTTTATTATATTATAATAAAATTAGTGGATTTGATCTCTAACTCGTTATGCTCTGATAGTTACAAGGGTATGCGATAATGTAATTGTATAAAAATTAAACCAAAGATGAATAGGTTATTAATAAAAGGGATTTTTTGAGGTGATAATCAGGTTAAACGTAATAGTGGTATTCGAGCTAATGGATCATATAATTAGAGTATTTAGGTTAAGCTTTAGGGTGTTCTTGTTACGCTTACTGTCACCCAATTTAGAGTATTATTGTTCACTCTTTACCTTCATAACATCGAGCAAAACTCTACATAATTAAATGTATTTTAATACACTAGACTCTCGTACTTGTGTTGCTTTTTCCATTGGCGTCGCTCTGTATAGGACGTTTCGCCACACGTAGATAAATAGTCGAGTCATTATCATACCTATAGCTCAGCGAGATATATACGGATAATTATTAGACAGGTTTGTTATAAACTTTCATTAAGAGAATAATGTAACACCTTCTTATTTAGTTAAGGCTAGGTCTGACAGGCTTGTCTTCAGATTTATATCAGAGTACTCCTATGATAACAAGTACTCACTTTTATTATCCAGTTAAGATGACTAGCTATACTGTATTGATTGATCTTCAATGATCGTTGACCTTGAGTAGTTTTATCAGTGAGTAATCATCAGCATCACATAGAGATGCTGAGTATTAGTAGTTTAATATACCTTCTCTATTACAATGTTACCCCTCTTCTCACATATACAGCTGCTGCTGAGGTTACTTATATGGAGCTATGTAGTCTTCAAGACATTGTTATGTACATACCTGAATGCAGAGTTCGGGTACGAATCGGCAACTGTAGTTTTCTCCACATATTCTCTTACGTTAACGATACCCGTGCTTTGGAAGATCAACTATTTAAATTTTATTTTTTAATTTATGTTTAGTCTCTTGCTGTGTATATGTTGCAAACTTATATATTACGAGAGGTGTACCTATTATGATTTCTCATCAAATGGATCTCTATTGCGATACATCTAGCGTCCAGCCCACTAGGTGGAAGGTCAGTTGGCCAGAATCCTTGTATTTTAATACCTCATCTTCACACAAAGGTGTAGGAGAAGTACATCGCTTGTTATCTAATGGCAGTCTAGACGGAGTGTAATGACACGGACAGAGTTTTTACGAGTGGCTAGATTTCTGGAAATTATTGGGGTAGGTTGTTCAAGTTCATCTATGGCTCAGCTTATTTTTTGGCCACAATGAGGGATGGGTGGATTCGAGTGAGCTCGCCCAGATAGCACCGTCACTATACTCACCCTATGTCGATTCGTTCTCAGTGCCACGGCGACTGGTGTCATGACCTGATAATATAGAAAGCTTAGGGACTGCTATTTAATAGGAGCGTCACTGGAATAAAGCGAAGAAGTAGAGTGAAATAATTGACAATCACCAGGAGAGAGAGATAGCGGCTGGAACGTTATCACATTGAGTTTAATTTAAAATTTTTATAACTTACCATGTGACTACTCAACGGCCTGGTATACTAGACGCATTCGCCGAGGGATGATCGATATATCAGTTATAAAGGTTGCTTTCTCGTGGCAGTTTGTTTAATAGTAGGAGTTTGTAAGATTATAGAGTGTAAAAGAAGGTTTAAATAATAAGATCGTTAGTTATTGTTATGTTAAGTTAATAGTTGATATAAGCGGTTTAATTTATCTGAATTGACAATATAACAAGTATTTCTGGAGTAAATTAGGATTTACAGAGTCGTATGATCCTATTAGTAGGGATGATATGAAAGATTGAATTTAAATAGGTATATTTGAGAGGAATTGGAGACTAGGAGATTATTATTACATATATCGGAATTGTATGCCTATGATTATATTCTACCCTATAACTGGCTCCACAATAGGCTAGATTTCACAAGTATCTGTAGATATTGTGAAATAAAGTTTTCCTAGACTTGATTAATTTAATATTTGACGTCCTAAGAAAGAGTGACTAGTAGAATTTATTATACCACAAGTAGTATATATATGGGCACTTTTGGAAGAACATTTTGGATTTTGAAAATAATAATAATAATTAAAAATAATATTAAAAATAATTATAATAAATAAATAATAATAAAAATAATAATAATAATAATTAATAATATAATAATAATAATGTAAAAATATTATTTTAGTTTTGGATTTATGATTGTTTCGATCAGATCACATTGTTGAGGTGAGAGGTAACAGAGATCTATATTATTATTCATGTCAATTTTATATAAAATAAATTATTTATATATATTCATTTTTCCACTAATTATGATCATTAGCATAGAGGTTATATTATAAAGGTAAATACACTCTGACCGCATGTATTGGTTTTTTGTTTATTCATATTCAGGTAGTAAGTACAGGCGGGGGGGTTAATTTATTTCGTTTAATTCCTGTCAAACATCAATGTTCTCCTTCCGTACTTAATCGTTATTTACATAATTACTCTTATATACTCTTTCGTTTATTTATATTTCAATACTCTATTATATCGCCTATATATACGTAAGATTTATTACGGGGGTATAACTCTCTCATATTTTTATTTTAAGTTATATATCTATTTATATATTGACACTTTCCAATAGTTTATATTTAACTATTTATATTAATTTTTCATAAAATATCTATTCTTAAGAGATAAAAAGTATTCTACCACGCTTATTTCTTTACATGTTATTATCCTTTAACAAACTCAATTTGTAGATCACATGTCCACCACACTCTCTTTATACTTCGTAGTATTTTCATCTTATGTTCATCTTTTGATTTGCACATAAGATTTTGCGGGGCCGAGGCACAAATTTTTATATTGGTATAAATGTCCGATACCTGGCTCTAATATCTTACTATCATCTGCTTATTTTCACTGTTTTCTTTCACTTCTTCTTTCTCCTAGTTGAGAAGATCTCTCTTTTTCTACTCCAGTTTATCTATACATTTTTTGTAATCTATCAATGATCATTGAGAGAACTAAATCTTCATACACTCCTAGATCTCTCTCCAAGGAATCATACCCAAAACTTAAAACGACGCATTTTCGTGAACGAGAGGGTAGTAATTTTCAAGGAAGAGACTGCGCACTGTAAAGGAAGTTCTCATCACAATATTCTCCGCTAAAAAGTAAAGATTATCCACGGTGCAAGGTGGTGTGCGAAGGTTTCCGCGCTGGACTAATGCTCTGGTGACTAACAATTCGTCTATGGATGAAAGATTCTATCTCAACAGAAGTGCGAGTTTGTTAACTTCTTACTTCCATTGAATATTTTACTTATGATGAATAAATACCTTTCTATTCAAATATATGATCTTTAATTACCGTATTCGATAAATATATAGTAGCGAGTTGTTGTCTCAAAAAGAACACCAATCCTATAGCAAGTTTTAACACCTATATAATATTGAGGTTGAAATGAAACCGGAGTAAGATAACCTCCCCAGTTAATTTAAATTTCTCGAGCTTGCTCTGTTTCTGTTTATCTTCAATGTTACAGTCGAACAATACATGATGATAAACAAACAATACGTCACAAAATCCCAATCAAGACATTCTGAGAAATGACTGCAGCAAGACAGACATTCTATCGATAGTGGACTTCAATTTTCATTTTAATTTTGATTTTGGCTTCAGCTTTTCACAATTATCACAGTTTCGAGGATTCATCGCTAGACATACAAACTTCCTTTTTCGGCATGGATTTCTTTTCATCATTTTAAGTTTGGATTATGGGGCAGAAATTCATTTTTGGATTGCACTACGAACTTTGATTCCTTTTCAAATTCTAAATGGTTCTGTGACGCTCCCTTTATGTATGAGAAATTTTTCAAATAAAGGCACTAAATCTTCAAGCACTCGCCTCTTCATATGTTAACTTCCTTTACGGGTATGGATTTCTTTCCCTCAGTAAGTTTGGATTATGGGCCAGTCAAATTCATTTTTTGGGATTCCACTACGAACTCTGAATCCTTTTCGAATTCTAATGGTTCTGTGACCGCTCGCTTTTATGTATGAAGATCCTGGTTTAATAAAGGACCATAAATTTAAGCAACTTCGTCTTTACATATGTCAAGCAAAATTTTTCTCTCGTAACTACAGCTTTGAACATTTACGTGCGCATGATCAAATCATGGATACATCAGAAACGCCTTATACTGGAACGCTTTCCTGGGATTCACGGTTGCGTCGATGTGGCTATTTAACTTAATGAAAACTCAATTGTTCATGCAAGATGACTTTTATGTATCGATTTTTATTTTTAGTCCATTATAATGGTTTTGCATGCTTTCTTTGTTTACTGAAGCTCTGGATATCATCGATCGCTGCTTGTTGTTTTACATGCACTTTTTATTTTCTGTAGATCATGCTTTATACATTCGTATTCTGCTTATGTTAGTTGCTAATGTATTATTGTTAATTAACCTGTCCCTTCTTCAGAACTACCATTCTTTTTTTATCCTGCTTTCCATTTCTTCTTTGACATGCATTTAGTTATTAATATCCTTTCGTCTTATAGGTTCTTCTTCCTTAAGCCGCACAGTTCAGTCTGCAGCGTAATTTGTGAACTAATGGTGTATAATACTTAGCTCCTAGTTCCTGTCTAAATTATCTTAATTTTATTTATTTATTATTATTGACTTCAAATATATTGTATTTGTATATGATTTCTTATTATAATGTATTATTCATTTATTGGTGATCATTATATTATTATATTATTATTATTAGTTCTTATTATCATCATGCAATTAATATATAATAGTATATATTATTATTTATTTAATTTTTATGTTATTTTATTATATTATTATTAATTAATTTATTGTGATTTAATTATATATATTATTATTATTATTACTTATATACTAGGTATAGTATTTCAACTCACTTGTTGAGTGTATGTATTAAGTATAGTGGAAGAACACCGTATGGAAATATTATTATCATTATATATCATTACTTTGTAAAGTTTTAAATTTTTTTTCGACTTATGCTAAGATTTGCGCGAGCAAAATTTTAGCATAAATCCAAAAATAAATAATATTTAAACCCGTCCTGTTGAGATACTCTTCACGTCAGATTATATTAACAATAAGAAGAATCAGAAGAATAAATCTCACTGAAGATACTCTCTCCAGAATTCCTCAAAACTTAAAACACAGCTTCGGCAAGAGAGGTAATTTCAGGAAGGGCTGCGACTCAAGAATTTCGATCAAAATTTTCGCAAAAAGAGAGTCAAGGGCAGGGTGTAATGCGCTGGAAAGTCCGTGATACCACTGGCCTACGTGCAAGAGTATGTCTACAGATGGGACATTTGTTACTTCTTCACTTTCATTGAACATCTTTCATTTGTTAAATAAATACCTCATTCAAATATGGATCTTTAAATTCCACTCTCCTTTATATAAGATGTTGATCCTTAAGAAGCTTACCAACTTAGCAGTTTTTGCCCTATATATATATATTATAAATTTCTGAAACTGTCATTTAAGAATTATGTTTATTGTTTATTAAGTGAGGTGAATCGTATTACCTTAATTTCGTATATTTAGTAAATATACAACTACAATAATAATATCATAAATAATAAAATAATTATATATATATAATTATATAATAATAATAATAATATAAATAATAAAATATATTAAATATAATAAATGATAATATAAAAAAATTAATTAAAATTATTAATAATTAATATTAAAATACAAATAATAATATTTAATATAAATAAATTATTATTAAATAAATAATAGTACTACTAACAAGAATTTTTTAAATTAATAGAGTTCCTAATAACTAAATTCATAATATAAAATATTATTATTTGATAACTAGCTAACATACTACATAACTATGACTCAACAATCAACAACATAAATATTAACTGAAATTATGCTAAATATTTATATAAAATAACAAAAAATTATGTTATAACTATATAAAAGCAACATACAGTACAAATAATTATAAATATAATAAAATATATAAATAAATAATAATAATAATATAAAAAAATAATAATTAAATATAATATATAATAATAATGATAATAAATCATATATACTAAATATAATAATAATAATAATAATAATAATAGAATAATAATAATAATTACATAAACGACAATATTTCAATATAGAATTGGAGCTCAATATGTTCATAAAATGTAATCAAAATCAATGATTAATTCGCATCCTCGCCTCGGGGGTTAGGAACTCGGTGTATTCGGGGGTGTCACTATAGGTGGAGGGTGGTCGATAGGGTGAGATATAGAGTTTCTAAAGGTTTAAATTACTGCTATATTATATTATTATATATGGGTTAAGGTAGGGTAGAAGGGTTGTAGGAAATACTTGTATATATTTTAGTACTTTATATGGCACTTTATGTATTAGGCAATATAATATATTATTATTATTATTTATATATTTATTAGTTATTATTATTATTATTATTATAATATTTATTATTATTTATTATTATTATTTATTATATATTTATTATGTATTATATATTTTTGATAATTATATTTTTATTATTATTTTACGTAGTGTGTTATGATATGTATCTGGGAGTTTTCAAAACAGGTTAGTACTAAGAGTTACTCTTCACAAACTAATTATGACATTTTGTCTAATATAATAATAATATATAATAAATAATTAATAATTAAAATAAATTATATTAAATAATAATATATAATTATAATATAATATATGAAATAAATTAAATATATAATATTAATTAATTAATATTATAATATAATCTAA
>JABUQX010111277.1:0-5000 GCA_015478945.1 Trachelipus rathkii | reverse complement strand
ATATATAATATTATATATATACTATATTATACTATATATAGGTATCTAGTATTTAATTATATATATATAATTAATTATATATTTAATTTTTTTAATAATATTAAATAAATTTTATATATATATACAAATATAATTTATCATATATTTAATATATATATATATTAACATTATATATATATTTAATAATTATATAAATACATAATTTATAATACTAGTAATATTTATAATATATTATTAATTAATATATACTTAGTCTATTACTGCATAATAGGTACTCATATATTATGGTATTAATAATCAGTATTATTATTTAAGTTATTATTATATTTTATCTATACTGTAATAATCAGTAATTATAGTGTAACTATGTATCTCGATATTTAGATAACGGTAATAAATGATTAAATAACCTATAAATATATTCTGTGTATATTAATTTATTACATGCAATATATACATGGCCGTATTTAAAGCATGGGCCACATGGGCCCGGGCCACGGCGGCCAATAATCTGAGGGTCGGACAAATTCTGGAGGGCGAAAATAATGTTGTTATATAAATAGAACGCATAAATATGTTGTATTTATGTATGGCTGGATATAGTGAATAAGACGTAACATAATGCAATACTGGATAATAGTGTTATACTTAATTGATGCTATTTCATAAGAGCATTGCTAATAACACTATATTCCCCGGATAGATTTAGATCTACCTATTATTTCATACAACTAATGTAAGCATTAATATTATCAGCTAAGAATAATAAAAACGATAGATATCTTAATATATTATAATATATATTACATGACAATGTGAATTCATTATTATACCGATCCATAAGACTAATTACTGTATAATATTACATAGATGTCTGTCACGCCACGAGGTTCTCTTCGCACGAGAGGCTCTATGTTCTAGAAATTTAAGTATAATATTACCTAGATTTAAATTTGAGTTCGATAACTATTGTTATTTTTGTATCGCAGCTATATGTCCTCATGCGACGAGCTATGAGAAGAACCTATGATAATGTCACTATTTGAGATCTTTTAACTGAAGTGTTAGTATGTCAGTACTATAGTAAATTTTGGTTAACTTTATCTTTTATATCTTGTCTCGATATTATATCATAATTTATTTATGTATTTAAATTTTATATATCAAGGCTTAGAAATATGTTAATAATTGCTCATATATAATATCTCAAAATTGTACTTTTTTGGTTATATTATTTATTTAATTCTAATGGTTGCCGCTCGTAAATCTGTTTTTTGGAGAACGATCAGGCAGTAGACCAGGAGGAAACAATGTTTGACATTAACAATCATATTTCCAGATATTTATTTATCACCTTGTAAATATGCTATGACAGCCTGAAGAATAACAATTGACTTCGTTTCGAGTTTAGCTAATGGGATCCTAAATCAAATTTTCAAAATAATAATTTTTTAGAACTATTATATATATATAGTATATCTATAAATATATATATTATAATATTACTATATATATATATATATTATTATATTAATATACTGATATTTATAATATATATTTTATATATATATTATATAATTTAATATACTATATATATTTATATATATATTATATATTATAATTAATTTATTTATATATAATTCTATAATATAATATATTATATAATGTTATATATATATATTAAATATACATATTATTATTATCTATAATATTTCATTATATAACATATATTAATATATAATAATTAATATATATATTATATATATATATATATATATATTATATATATTATATAATATTAATTATTATATTATATATATATATATATATAAGTATCATATATTATAATATATATATATATATAATATATATATATTTATATTAATATAATAATATAATATATATATATATATAATATAATACTATCATTATATTATATATATATATATATATATATATTGTATATATACTATATATATATATAATATTATATAATATATATATTGCCATGAAATATAGGTACTATTAGATATATGGGGGTAGATTTACCAATTATAATAATATATATAATATACTAGTAAATATAATTATACATATAATATAGTATCAGCTAAGCTTTAGCTATAGACCTAGGCTATTAGTTATAGTTTACTAACTATATACCGATTACTTGTACACAGATTATAACTTATAAATATATATAATAATATATATATATCTATTTTAATAAGTAAAATAAAATTTATATTTATTATTAGTACGAGTCTTATAATATATACTATTTATAACGATATTATATATAATATAGGTAATGGTAGTACTTGAATACCTATAGTGTAGTTTATTATAATTTCTAGTACGTATCGGGTATTATATTTTATTTCTATACCTAGGTAGTACCTAATTTATATATCCATATAGACTATACTATAAATATATTGACTAATCCGATATACTCAAGTTACAATAATCGAGCTTAGTAAATATACTACTACTACTATTAGATCTAATATTATAATATATTAATTTATATATTACTATCTATATATATATTTATATATTACTATTATATATATACTATAATAATATATATATATTATATTCATTATCTATATATATTATATATAATATTATATATAATATATTTTCTAATTTCACTTTCTATCTTTTTTTCATCTACAGCCAGTGGTTTCAAGTACCAATTCTTTGCTGATAAAAAAGAAAAATGTTTAATTAGATTTATCTTATTCTGACATATCCTGGTCCGTTTCTTATTTTCATCTCATCTAGCACCCTGATCTGATACTTTAGACTTCGTTTCATTTTGGGCCCGATTCATAATGCGGTTGATTTGTGAGTCTGCTGTACTAATAATATTATTCTATTGGCTAGCGCCTGACCGCTACGTGCTCTAGCTAATCATACATAATGCATCGTTCTGATGATTTTATCAGAATTAAAAAGTTAAATAATTGAGTTTTCATAACAAATAGAGACATTATTTATTGTTTTAACAAGTAGGTGAACTTAGCAGGTTTTGTATTAATGGATGGTCGAAAACGGTTGAGCGGCGAAAATACCGTAAAATAGCGAAGAGAAGAAAGGAGAAAGGAAATCGAAAGTGTTATCTAAAATACCAAGAGTAGACTCATTCTTAATCACAAAGACAAATGAATTGTCGTTAGTGCGGATGAATCTGAAGTAATTTCAAAGTCATTGATGATAACGAAAACACGGGTAATTGAAACATATGCGTCGACTTCTTAGGTTACTGTCGATAATATTGACCAGGTAGACGAAGCACGAGACAAAGAAATCTTTATACCCAAGCGATGATCCATTTATTGGAAGTTTTAGTGGGCGCCCGACCATCCCGACGCGCGCTTGACACAATGGGATTAATCACAATCTCAAGACACTAGATTTTAATATCTAAGAGAATTTATCCAGAAAAAGTAGATTCTTAACAAAAGTCGCATTGTTTGACGAAAAGTTGAATGGAGATGTTGTGAATATACCGGTAGCTGAGTTAGTGTAACGTCCTCAACGTCAGGACTCGTCTCTTCCTGCTGGTCCTTGTATATCTGAGGCCGTGTTGTATCTCAGTCTGGTGTAACAGACAGGATCTTACGATGAAAGCATGGTCAATACCAGATTGGACTGAACATGCAAATTCCGTTAGCACCCATCGTGATTGTATTTGATGCTAAAGAAATAAGTATTCATTAGTGTAGAGTTGACAAGCCTGTTCTCTCTTATTAGAAGAAGAATGAAAATATTGGAGAAATGTAACACCAAAGAGTCCTGTATTCGGCTGTTATTAAGAAACTTTTCCTCACGGGGGTTACCATTCCGAGGTGATGATGAAAAAGCTGGCTCTGTTCGAAATGGAAATTTTATGATGTTCTGGAACTTATTGCAGAATTTGACCTTTTTACAAAATCATCTATCTCAATGGCAAAATTCTGGCAAAGGAAAGCACTTCTTTTTTATCACATAGCACTTACGAAGAACTTATCCAATTATGGCTAGAAAGGTAATCAGTTGAAATAGTGAAAGAAATTCAGGAAAAGTAAGTATTTTTCTATTATTGTTATTCACTTCAGACATTACTCCATAAAGAATCAGCTGAGCCTTTATATCAGATTGTTGCAACCAGAAGGTACGCCCAAAGAACGCTTTTTAGGATTTTATTAAAAATCCTGGTCATACGGTGAAAGAACCAGCGGAAACAGTGATGAGTTTTCTCAACAGCAAATGAATTAGTACCATATAGCAGTTGCGGGTTCAAACGTATGATAAATGCTGCTAATATGAATCAGGAATATATTCCCGCTTGAACAAACAAGAATTAAAGAGGTCAACATCTAGCATATTTCATACTATGTTCAGCTCATTCCTCTTAATATTAGTGGGATTCTTAGCGCTGCACATGGTGTTTACAACAGGCGGTTTCTTTTGCTTTGCTAGAATCTTTACAATTTTTTCTCGGGCTCTAAGCGTTGGGGTTTCTTAGAATCTTTCTTCAAAGAATATACTGTCAAACACTATGTGGGAAGGTGGTCAGCTCGATCAGAAGCTTGTAAAAGTCTAACCAAAGGTTTGAAAGCTTTGTTTTAAGGCTTTTAAACTCTATATCTGAAGAAAAAAATGAGAGACCAGCAATTCAGCAAGAGGCAAAGGGAATTTTGAAAAAATTGATTCCTATGAAATATTGAAAAACTTGTAATATGGGAACCAATACTTGAAAGATTTGAATCTGTTGTAAATAAAAGATTGCAATCTGAAGATATGGATGTGGCCACCGTTATTAATTTGTATAACTCTCTGTGTAACTTAGTTAATGAAATTAGAAGTTCATTAGAAACCTACGAAAATTGTGCCAAAGAAAAATTGAAAATCTTTACACAAAAAGGCATCAAGAATGTATCTAAACTAAGATCTGAGAAAGAAGAAATTTATCAAATATGCATTCTTCAAGCAAGCTTCAATACTATACT
>JABUQX010111276.1:0-13767 GCA_015478945.1 Trachelipus rathkii | reverse complement strand
TTCTTCGCAATGGGGAAATGGACCTTGCCATCCATCTAGCAACAATAGGGAGATCATGGCATTGCATTTGACACTAGCAAACCGCAAAAAATTGTTAAATACTATCTTGATGCATCAGATAGAGTTGTTGAATGCTTTGAATATAACACACCTGGTATTAAATGGGTGAGAAAATTTCTAGATAAACACAAGGAGATTTTGTCAAAATGCATCTGTCAAAACAACATGCATAAGCATGCAGCTATAACTGAGCAAAAAGTTCAAGACTATTTTAATAAGTTACAGAAAATACTAGCAGGAGTCCCCCTCCCCCTGCGAACATAGTAAATTACGATGAAACTAATGAAGGTAAGCTACAAATCTTCTGACTGAACATGTTGTGAATACATTGAAGAACACAATTTCCATCATGTATGCCATAACAGCTGTCAGAAAATGCATTCCCCCCTATGTAATATATAGGGTAGAGAGAATGCAAGATTCCTGGTTGATGGGTGGTTCAGCTGATGTTCAATATGGGAAAAGGAGCAGTGGTTGGTTTGACTCAGATGCATTCATGGATAGGTTTAGATAGTCTACATGCCATACAATAGGACTCTACCTCAAAATGAACCATCCTAATTGGAGATAACCTACCATCTCATATCAATCATAAAATCATAGATAAGTGTAATGAAAATGTTTGTATGTGCTTCCTACCACCTAATTTGACCCATCTACTACAACTATTAGATGTAGCCATATTTGTTGTACTTAAGAAGGAATGAAATAGGGTATTAACAGCATCAGTCGAGAGGGAGCGTATTTTTAGTGCAGGTGGAAATGTGAACCAGAGGTCTACCGGAATTCTGCTCCGGCCGGAATTTACATTTTTTTTTCGGTTTCGGTTCCGGCTGGACCTGGTTCCGGCTCGGAATTTTGAAAATCCAGCCGGAACCGGAATTACTAATTTACTTCTGAGGAAAAAAAATTTGGAAGAGATTGTATTATTATATAAAACCCATATCTGCTTATCTTTTACCAAAAAGTAAATAGTATAGCTTGGTAGTATTCATACAGGTGTATCAAATCTACAGAATTGTTATTTAAATGTTATTGTATAGTGTGTTTACTCAAATACCTAAAAATATAGGATTATAAGATATTTCACATTAAATTCAATTTAATTGCCAAATTATTATTATAATAGTATTATAATAATATATATATATGATAATATATATATAGTATATATATATATATATAATATTATATTATTAATAGAGTAGTAGATATGTTATTATGTTATAGTTATATATATATTGATATATAATATTATATATTAACACTTTTGAAAATATTACTGAATTGTGGTGAAGTAAAGAAAAACTCATGCTCAGTATGGGCGATATTTTTAAAATGTTTTCCCATATATATTTCCGGCTCCTGAAAATTGAAAATAATTTTTTTTATTGAATATATGAGGGAGACTGGAAAGGAGAATAATTTTTGGGCTAGTACTGCTATGTTTGGAAATATTGTTCACTTTCCACCAATAAAGGAATTCTTCTTTTTCCCAGATTAGAAATTTGATTTCTTCTTCTGGTTTTGTATTTATAAAAAAAATTTCCAATTTCTTTTAAGAATTTTCACTTTGAAGAGCCCACTGATTTTTCGTTTTTCGCTTTTTTTTACCACTAACTAAACTCGCTTGTTCACTTTCACTTTCTTCAAACTTATAAAAACAAAGTAAGCTTTGCAGGTAATTTTTCTTCTTAAGCTCCTGATGATTTTGAGGTACTTGCCAAATCTAAGTTTATTTTAGATTACGCTTGGGTTTCTGAAAAATGACTCATCGCCTGAACCTTCTTTCTGTACTGCTACTACTATTATTCACTCTCTACCTTCAATTATTTGCATATTTCTTCAAGCATCCATTTTTTTACTTTTGGGCTTCTCTTCTATAAATATATATTTTCTGTATCTTCCCAAGAAAACAGTTATTTTAAAACAATTTATCTTGCTTTGATATGGGAAATGTTGATCCGTTTCTCTTCCTTTTATTCATAAATCTTAACTCTAATTGCTTCTTCAGCTCTTCTTTATTCTCATGCTGTCATCCTCAGAGTTTGAGAGATTTGCTGGAGAGCTCAAATATGTAGAATAATTGATGATATAAATTGATTTTGCCTTATAGTTTCCGTAACCATGAGGAATGGTTGCAAGAACTCTTAGAATTTTTTCAAGATTTGCCATTTATTAGTAGTCAAAGCTAAATGATTGATTGTTCTATAATATAAACTTGCAGAGGTTTTCAAACATTCAATTCCTTCTAAATCAAATATGTGCTATTCCAACTTGTGTTAACATCTTGAATTGGCATAAGTGGGCTGCAAGATGTTGATCCAAGTCTCTTTGTATTCTTTTAAGTTCATTACGGCTTAAAAACTGGAATGATTGAAATGTGTACCAATATTCATATATATTTTCTTTATTAAATTACACGTGTTCTTTGAAGAAAATAAGGCCTCTTTAATAAATTGAAGTTTTTGAATTAAAACTAGAAAAACTTTGTTTAATTCAATTCAAGTTTCATTGTTATATGCTCGATCTCGAAAAGATCACATGGGATTATGTGTAGGAGGGGGGAAATTTTTTTCCCAATAATTCGATCGTAATTTCAAAACTCATAGTAGATTTGTAATTCCACCAATGAGAAACTGAGGAAATACTTGCAATGGGAGTACACAGTCCATTTTTTCAAAACTCGCTGGTAAGCCAGAGTGCAGCTAAAAGAAAATAAATGAGTCGTTTGAATTATTTAGCCGCTATATCATCTGTAGTAAATAATATCTGATCAGCCTTAATAACTTCTCGAATTACTACTGATCTCAATTTTTCTGTAGAAGTTGGTTAATATTTTTCTATAGGAATAAGATATTTTTGGTTGAAGATGGCCAATAAATTCTATGAATCCTTCTCTTCTGTGACTGTGAATGGCTGGTTACTCATTGTGATAAAAATTCATTATTTTTCTGTGATTTGAAGTCAGTTATTCCAAATCTTTTTTGGGGAGAAAATTTCCTCAAAACTCGCTTATTTCACGGCTTGGATCTAATGTTCTTTTGTGGTTTCCCCTGTTCTAGAAATACAAGACCTTCTCCCTTTAGTTTTAACTTTGATCTTATAAAAATTATAGCTTAGAAATTAATTCAAACATTTTCAGATACATGTGTCTTAAAATAAGATTTTATTGTAAAACATTTTAAATTAGAATAGGTGCTTGTACATGTGAATCAGTTAAAGGAAATTGTAAGTAGAAATTCGGGTTCCGGCCGGAATTTTTTGTTGTGATTCCGGCTAATTCCGGTTTCCGGGCGGAACTGAAAATTTCAGTTCCGGTACACCCTAATATATATATCCTGTTATTACACTTAATGAGAAATATGGATGATAGGTGGCAACCCCTCACTACAGTTGGCTTTCTGACTTGTGGGATTTATCCATTTAATCCAGCACTGGTTTTAGCAGCAAAAAGCGTCAAAAGCATCTGGCAATCTCCACAAGTAAGTCCGATCATTGCTTAAAACAATCTTCAGGAGCAAACAAGAAAATTCTCAGTTAATAGAAAAAAGAAGGCTGCTTTTGTTCAAATCGCAAGCAGGACAAGCATATCTCTACAAGACGATTCAAGATACGAGGTTCTTCAAACAGCACCAACACATGAAATGGTGATTTTTTCTGGAGCCAAACAGAAATCATTCATTGTAGTGGCACTGGAATCAAATGCCTACCCTTATTCACTACTGCTACTGAACATACCGAGTATAAGATCATGTGACACATTCGAATAAGAATATATACTGCCTCTCTGTAGCAGTAGTGGTTAGTAGTTTTTGTGGCATTGTGAGCGAGGTTGTGGTTTCTTTTTGCGCTCTCCCATTACTACTATATCTGGTGTATTTTGCAAGTGAATTTATTTAACAAATTGTTATTGTGTATCTAAAATGGTTTATAGAAAACTTGTACTATTATTACTGTACGTGTATTTTTGTGATTATTGAAGTGTCAATTTATTTAGTCGGAGTATTGGAATAGCTCGGTGTTTGATAGCTTAACCCTAGGCTAGGATTAGTTAGATTAACTTGTGTACTTTGTGTTTGCAGGGTTTATTTGGATTATATAAATAGTGTTCTCTTTGTATTAATTACAGTCATTAACAATCATTATATTAATTTTGTGATATTCAAATTAAGTTTACTAGGGCCAAATCCCACTGAACATTCCACTTCACTACCAACAAAAACTTTTTATTCATTCAGAAGTATTACGACCAACACCAAACATCACTACACCTGCCACAAGTTTCCTATTAATCCTGGTCAAATGGCCTGTTGCAAGTCCACAAAACCTGAAGAAAATCTATTCTAATTTGCTTCAATTTATAACAAAATTGATTTTCACATTTCTTCCATCACCACAGTATAAATAAATTTACTTGCAATATATCAGATAGATAAAGAGATTATTTGATAACATTTAAGATATTGCCTTGCAAAATTAAAAATTTTCAATGGTTCTATTCGAAAGTACTTCAACTGAATGTTTTACCTAAGTTAAAAATGTAAGCAACGTTGTGATTGTTTATAGAACAAACCAGGTATCTCATCTCCTCCTCTAATGGCATCCTCCTTTTTATAGCCTGAATTCCTAATTAAATAATTTCTATAAGAAATATAGAACATTTTGCTACTAAATATTTTTACCACAATAAATACTAAAAATATTTGTGATTATAAAAAAACTTTTGTTATATACGAAACCATATTATATTTGTTATACTTTTTGGAGGTAAATTTTCCCACTCAATAGTACACTCACCCACACACTCTTAAAACTAACATAAGATTGAAAAACCTATATAATTTTAATTAAATCTGTACTATGTCTACCACTCTTCTTTTTTTTTTTTTTTACCAATATGAAATCCGTGGATACATTCAAACACATGAGGAAAATGGTTGACAGATTTTTTTTTAAAAAATTTACGTCGTTACCTGCCAAAGATTTGGGTATAGGTCCAAACAATTACCGTTTCCACAGCTCTCCTTTATAGTAAAGCCAATTAAGAAATAAGGTCAATGATAAACAAGAAAAAATAAAGCAAATTAAGTTGCTGTGGATAGCTTTATCATTAGGAAGAATGAACTCTAAAACGGTACAAATTATTTATTACTCTCAGTTTAAGTCCAGGTAAAAACTAAAGAAACCGTTATTAAAAATATAAATTCTTTAAAATTGCATAAAAATATATATACATACCTAAATCTTAATTCCTCTTTGCGGTATAAAAAAATAAAAATATTTTAGGGGTTTAGAATAAAACAATAAAATTTAGAATGAAGCAAAAAACAATTAAAACTATTTAAAAGAGTTAAACTGGAAACGTGTACAAAATAACTTGAAAAATAAACAATAAACAAATTGAAATTTCTTTTTTTAGAAAAATAATAATTTTTCCTGCTTCATTAAACATAAGGAAAAGGCAAAAACATCTTAATTACAATAAAAGTATCCATTTTAACACATGCTAGGCCTTCATTTAAATAACTACTCTGCCGCCTACTAATCTACCAGGACTTACTAATAAAAGTATTACTACTGCCACCTACTATCTACCAGATACTAATATAAAGTATTAATTAATTCTGAATACAGTAATTTATAATTAATTCATATTTTAAAAAAATAAATTTCAGGACTGTTATTCGTAACATATCAATGTTGTCTTTTTAACACTCGTTTTATAAGATTCAAATGTTTATGTTTTACTGTGAAGTTGAAGCTTTACCTGTGTGGGTTGAAGGTGGACTTTTAAACTACTTTTCTGATTAAAAATTTTATCACAGTCAGAACACTTAAATGGTTTTTCACCCGTGTGAGTTCGAATGTGTCTTGCTCAAAGTACTTTATCATTAAAACTTTTCTCACAGTGAGGAACACTAAAGGGCTTTCACTGTGTGGTTTTCGAGAGTGAACTCTTAAATACTATTATTGATTAAAACTTTTAATCACAGTAAGAACAATTAAACGGTTTTTCACCCGTGTGGGTTCGAAGGTGATCTCTTAAATTACTTTTATCTGCAAAACTTTTCTCACAGTGAGAACACTTAAATGGCTTTTCACCCGTGTGAGTTCGAATGTGTCTTCTCAAGCAACTTTCATCATTAAAACTTTTATCACAGTGATGACACTTAAATGGTTTTTCACCCGTGTGGGTTCGAATGTGTATTCTAAATTACATTTCTGACTAAAACTTTTCTCACAGTAAGAACACTTAAATGGTTTTTCACCCGTGTGGGTTCGAAAGTGATTTCTTAAAGTACTTTTATGTATAAAACTTTTCTCACAGTGAGAACACTTAAATGGCTTTTCCCCCGTGTGGGTTCGAAAGTGAATGTTATTATACTTTTTCATTAAAACCTTTTATCACAGTGAAAACATTAATGGTGTTTACACTGTGTGGTTCGGAAATGTGGGCCTTCTAAATTATCTTTACTACTAAAACTTTTATCACAGTAAGAACACTTAAATGGTTTTTCGCCCGTGTGGGTTCGAATGTGGGCTTTTAAATTACCTTTAAGATTAAAACTTTTTTCACAGTAAGGAACACTTAAATGGTTTTACCCCTGTGGATTCGAATGTGTCTTCTTTCTAAAAATGTTTATGGATTTAAAACTTTTATCACGGTAAAGAACACTTTTAAATGGTTTTCACCAGTTGTGGGTTTCGAATGGGGCTTTTTAAATTATTTTTACGATTAAAACTTTTTTCACAGTAAGAACACTTAAATGGTTTTTCACCCGTGTGGATTCGGTGATGTCTTAAATTGCCTTTCATATTAAAACTTTTCTCACAGTAAGAACACATAATAAATGATTTTTCACCTGTGTGGTTTCGAAGGTGAACTCTTAATTGCCTTTTTTATTAAACTTTTCTCACAGTGGGAACATTTAAATGGTTTCATCAGTGTGGTTTCGAACGTGATCTTTTATAATTCACATTTACTAACAAACTTATTTAGCATAATCAAGAGCATGTGAAATGCTTTAATCAGTTTGATTTTACACTTTTCAGATTTGAAACGAAAATTTCTTTAAAAAGATTTTTACGATCATTATTGTCATTTTGAATATTTTTATTAAGCAAAGCTGAAGCAGGACCACTATACATTGTTGATGTTTTCGTATCAAAATTTCTGGAACTAGAAAAGTAACTCTGCTTCATAATCAGTTTTGTCTGTGTTAAGGCGACTTCTGCTTCAACTTTAGCTGAAAATAAAATACAAAATACAACAAACATTAATAAATAAGTCATTTAAAAGAAAAAAAAATAACAATAAGGGTGGGCAGAACAAGCTAAAGTTATATAAAAAAAATAATGGAAAAACCTAATTTTAAGGCACCCATCAGTACTATTTTAGTCGGCTAAATTTAAATATTAATTTCGTCCCCGCGAACAAATTATGACTAATAATTTGAGAAATTATAAGTTATAACGTTTTTGAACCAGATTATGAAAGGTAATAACGTCATTAAAACAATGACGTCAAATCAGAAATAATAATCGCTCATAATCTGAAAACAACAATAAATTTTTATGACTCCCGAGAGCAGGCTATGCCTAGCTAACACGAACGTCGACTCCGAGAATGCTTTTGTAATACAAAAATTGTGAGACTGACCTGGTTTTCAAAAATTTTAAAATCCATAATTTTAATAAGTGCGCAGGAAATAAAGTATTTACTAATAGGATTATTCTTTTTTGAATAAGTACTTCCTGTGTGTGTGTGCATGAGAGAGAGAGAGAGAGAGAGAGAGAGAGAGAGAGAGAGAGAGAGAGAGAGGAGAGAGAGAGAGAAACGAGAGAGAGGAGAGAGAGAGAGAGTTAGCAGAGCAAGAGCAAGAGGCAAGAGCAAGAGAAAGAGTTAAAAAAAAAGAGAAGAGAGAGAGAAGAGAGAAGAAGAGAGAGAGAGAGAGAGAGAGAAGAGAAAGAGAGAGAGAGAGAGAGAGAGAGAGAGAGAGAGAGAGAGAGAGAGAAATGAAATACGTCAAAGAAAGAAATGTAGAAGGACAACGTAGAAAAGGCGACTTTACTGATAACAGACGAGCTTGTAAAGATTACAGAAAGAGCTGCAGAAATCATGAATATTGCCTTTAATCTGACTATAGAGCTGGCACAAGAAATATAGAAAGCCTCAAAACAAAACACATTAAGGCAAACAGAAAATGAAGAAGCCAACTGTAAAGAGAGTGTAATGAATTAGAATATAATGAAAGAGAAAAGGAAAATTATAAAGAGGAAGAGGAATTTTTAAGTGGTGATAAATTGGTAATAAAAAAAGATGAAAATAGTTCCATACCAGTCAAAGAGAGACTATCGTGAGATGAAACGGAAGGTCTATCAGACCGTGTAAGTGAAGAAAATGAGGAACTATATTAACTCATGTATGAACTGATAGAAAATCAGCATCACCCTCAAAATACCAACATAAACATTAAGTAATAACGAGGATGAATGTAATGTTAAACAGGATGGCTAAATATCCAGATTAGCATATAACAACAAGAATAAAACAAAGAAAAAAGTATAAAAAGATAAATGATCAGATGAAAATGAAAAGTATACTGGACAAACAAACAGAGTCCTCCGAAGATTAATTCCACCGAACTGCGAAATAACAGAGATTAAAGGACTTTATTGTGCGACATTTAAAGCAGTGGAGGAGACATGGGGAACAGGAATAATTGGAAAAGGGGAGACACCTCGAGAGAGGAGAAACAAGAAGCACTCCAGGAAATATAGATTGGAGAAACAAATAGAGAATGTGAGGGGAGAAATAGGACTAGTGACCATGTTCCTGAGAGGAGAAGTACGAGAACAAATGATTAAGAGTAGAGAAGAAAGCTTGAGGATACAGAATAAACCCAAGGTATGAAAAAAAACTAAACAGATAACGCACATGTTCTATACGGACGATCTTAAACTAAACTCACCAAACAAAGAAGAAACTAAAAGGCAAGTTAAGAGAAGTCAAAAAAATTAAGCATTGGGTATTAGAATGGAATTCATCGTCAAGATTCATTCTATAAACGAAAATGAAGGAAAGTAAGTGCAGAAATTATTATTATTATTATTATTATTATTATTATTATTATTATTATTATTATTATTATTATTATCTTCATCTACCTTTTTTCCCCAAGAATGGGGGTAAGGTGCGTGCCATGCACCGGAAACAAAAGTAGTACAAGAATATGACACGTCGAAAAGATAACCCAGCCTTAACCCTATAACTGTTGGTGAGAACTCGTCGCAGTCAGAAAATCCACCCTAGAGCTTCACGGGACCGCGATGGACACTCACTATGGCATATCGTCAATATAGTGTTCATTCCTTGGCCCAGGTGGGCCACAACCATACTCCCTCACAAAATCCCGCCATTCACTTCTATTTTTTTCCTTTCTTCTCGCCTCTTCCCAACTCACATTTCTCTCCTCCAGACATTCCTTTACTGACTCAAACCACTTTTACTTCAGTCTTCCAGCGGTCGATTCCCAACACACTCACCACTATACATTCGCTTAACCAACCAACTATCATTCCTCCTTTCCACATGACCAAACCATCTCAACGTACTTTCATTTATTCTCTCATTTACCCCTTTAAGTAAATGACTCTCTAATACGTTCATTCCTTATTTTATCAATTCTTCTCACACCTAACACGCCCTTACGATTTTCCATCTGAACACATTGATCTTTATTCCTGACCATAGTCTCACTACTATATATTAACACAGGTAACAACATACTCTCATGTAAGACCCTAGCGCACTCAAGACTTAGTCCCTTTACATCAACCAACGATTTAATTGCACCAGCCACCTTCCTGCCAATCATGACTTTTCTACTACACTCTGTGATAAGTTTGTGTTTGTTTTTTTGTATCCTAGGGTTGTATAAGAAGTAGATGTAACAAAAGAAGGTGTTTCATGTTGTCCTTGATGTTGATGTTCTGTCGTTCGTGAGAAGATTATGATATGGGCCATTGAATGAAGATGTAATTAATGTACAACTTAGATGCGGCGCGAAAGTATATTTTGTTAGTGACCGTGCTGACCAAGTTCGGCAGTGTGAAATACATTTTTTTTATATTTGATATTATATTATCCTAATCTATTTCAGTATATGTTGTATTGAAACGTGAAGTACTGTACTGTACAATAGTGTCTTAGTGATATACTGTACTTAACTAAAGTAGAGGGCCACGTATTTGTAACGTAGTATATAAATTAGTGGTGTAGCTACGGGTGTACACCTAGAGCTCGAGAAGGTGTAATTTGTCTAAGGAGAGTAGTGGCCAGTGGTTTCTAGTAAATATATGTTGTATTAATAATTCGTAACATAAGTACTTGTGGGTACTTAACTGAAAAAGTAAACTTTTATTTTTTACAAGTTACATTCTGTTTGAAGAACTTATTAGCAAGTTTAAATATCAAGAGTATCACCAAGAAACTACATGCAAGTATTAGTGTGTCTGTTTAGTTTATTTGTACGTTTTGTTACCAGTGAGTTTTTCCTCACTCTGCATCATCAGTTCCCTTTTCATCCAACATATATCCAAAATATTTAAACTCAGACATTTGTTCAGCTGTCCTCAACAATCTAACATAACTTCACACTGAGGATTGTCCTCACTCACAACCATAACCTTACTCTTATCTAAGTTTACTTTCAAACCCCTCCTTTTACACACCGTGCCAAACCTCTCCACCAATTCTCTCAAACTCTCTTCAGATTCACCACACAAAACCAAATCATCCGCATATAATAGGTAAGGCACCCTCCACTCACCTTCATTCTTCATCATTCTAACACCATTTCCAGCCACCCCATCTTTAATTCTTTCATAACCTCATCCATAAACAAATTTCTAACCAAGGAGACATAACACATCTCTGCCTCACTCCGCTATTAAAATATTAAACCAATCACTTTTGACACCATTTATTCTTACACACACTTCACTACCGTCATACATACTTTTGATTCCATTCAGAAGCCTACCACCAACACCATATATCACTAACACCTGCCATAGAGCTTCCCTACTAATCCAATCATACGCCTGTTGCAAATCCATAAAACCTAAATACAATTTATTGTTCTTCTCCCTCATTTTCTCAATCATTTCTTTCAATGTAAAGATTTGATCCACACATCCCCTACCACTCCTAAACGCACCTTGTTCTCCACCAATCAGTCCTTCAGTCACTCGACGCATTCTTTCGACCAAAATACCAGCATATATCTTCCCTACAACACTCAATTAACTAATTCCCCTATAATTCCCACAGTTCCCCTTATCTCTCCTACCCTTATATAAGGATACTATTACTGCTCTCCTCCAATCCCTCGGAACTATACCCTCCATAAACGCTTTATTACACAACTTCCAAATCCAATCAATCACCATCTCGCATCCATTCTTGATCATTTCACCAATAATTTCATCTATACCTGCAGATTTACCATTCTTCAACTTTCTCACTCTACCCATTACCTCCTCCTTGCTAATGACCTCATCCCCAAAATACTTATTCCCTCTTGTACCATCAAACCCACACACATTCACTATCACCTCTTCATTACTGGTAATAATATACAGATTTCCGTAGTGTTCTTTCCACGCTCCCCACACATCCATTTCATCAGTTACAAAAGCATTATCCCTATTTATTATTGTAAGCAGGTTTCCCTTATTCTCATTCTTAACCTTTGGCGCTTCCTTTCAGAAGTAAGTCCTCATTCATCCTCCTTCCAAATTATTCATTTACATCTTCTTTTCTCCTACGAATGCACCTTTTAGTATTTCTTTTATCCTCCTTATATAATTCAAATATCTTTCTTTTGAAACTACATCATTGGCTTTTAGAACATTCAGCCACGCTTCTTTTTTACTTTTAACCACTTGCATCACCTCTTCATTACACCACTCACTGTTAACATTCTTACTTCCTACTTTAGCACATCCACATACTTCCTTTGCACTGCTAACAATTGCTTCCTACATTTGCTCCCAGATTTGTTCAGTTTCAACTTGTTCACAATCAACTGATTTACTTGAGAGCGCTTTTAAATACTTATCCTTATTACCTTGTTCACTTAACTTCTCACTTTTAATTCTACCCACTTCTTTCCGTATCACCTTCCTCTCCATCCAAGCCTCCACTAACTATTATTATTATTATTATTATTATTATCCACGAGTAAAATATGAATATCTTAAGTATCAGATTCTCAAATACAAAATCCAGAGAATAATTAACATGGATGAAGTAGTGGTGGTACCAGTAGTGGTGGTAGCAGTAGTGGTGAGTGCGTTAGGAACAATGGAATCTAGCCTGTTTGCTCACCTAGAAAGATTCCCGATCAGAGTAACATAGATCTGAAATATGTTTGGAAGTAGAAAGAAAGAGATTAAGTATCATCAGGTTGGTGTTGGGTATCTAAAAGGGTAAAAATATATGCCAACCTTAGGCTAGAGGTTTGATTACGGTTTGCCTTCCCTGTAGAGGATATATAAAAAAGTAAATATATTAAAAAATAATAATAATTTAAATGTTCTGAGCACAGTTAAGAATATAGTGATATTTATATGTATTAACAAATGTAATTTTTGTTTTCTTTCTCAATTTTATTCATGGTCGCACTCAAAACATTTAATAATTTTTTTCCTCCTTTAAAGGGCTGTAAGAAGTACCAACCATCCTCAAACCTTGAGTCAAAGACTGGCTGGAACATGGGACATAATTATTCCCTCTTCTACATACCCAACACCAACCTAATGATACTCAGGCAATTCTTTACCACCTCCAAACAAATTTGAAATGCCGTTACTCTAAATGGGAGTCTTCCCAAGTGGGCGATCACGCTAGATTTAACAATTCCCAAAGCGCCCACCACCACCACATTTAATATTCTTACCGTGTGACTTCGAATGAAGTTCCAACTCATCTTTTTCATGATTTTTCAAATCTATGTTTTCAATCTTTTGGTTCTTTCCTCTTGACGACTGCAGTTCGTTTCTTAATGGACTTATTTGAGTTTGTCATCTTTCTTCTCATGGTCCTACATCACTAATGGGAGTCTACAAAATAATAAAAAAGGAAAATGCTGTCACTAAAAACATGAACATATTAATATTCTTCATTTTTTTTTTATGCAAAAATACCTTTTAATAAAAATAAAATTTACAGATTTAAAACAACTGAAATTATTATTAATAATAATAATAATAATAATAATAATAATAATAATAATAATAATAATAATAATAATAAAAATAATAATAGTACAGTGAGAAAAGATGGAAAATTTATTTATTGTATAAATCAATCAGTAAATGATTTAAGATACATAATAATAAATAGATGATTTGCACCTCCTTCTCATATCCACACTCTTCTTACATGTGATTAGACTCTCCGAATCACAAACCGATCATAAAACACTAATATTACTATAATAGACACCTATTTTGTATGTCCCTGTGTGAGGGTGGTGGAGAGAAAATTTCCACAGCGTTTTTCTGTGTGCCGTAAAAGGAGACTAATGGGACAGTAGTAGTTGGGTTGGCAACTCACCACTTATTTCTTGCTAGGAATGCTAATACATGCCTCGAAGATGGTCATGACAACCGTAAGCGACCTTCTATATTTCGTCT
>JABUQX010111275.1:0-17500 GCA_015478945.1 Trachelipus rathkii | reverse complement strand
TGTCATTCTGAATAGTACTAGAGACTCCTGTGAAATGATGTGAATTTTCTTTAGCTGATAATCTTGATGCAAAAACACTGTCCATTTTTGCAAAGCACCGTAACAGTTTTTCCTTTATTTAAACTATTTATTACTTCGCTTATCGTGACCCCTTAGTGGTAACTCTTGCTTACAGAGATATAAAACAGCAGTAATTAATCGATCTAGGTAATCTCTATTTTCTTTTACAAGCTTATTATGATTGTCTCTCTCTATCTGAACTGATCTGTTGATAGCACATTCGATATTGACATCACCAAAAGACTTTAGACACTAATAGCTTTGCAAATGGCCGTGAGACTTAGCATGATGCTTTGAATCACTTAATATATTTCTAAAATTAGAGTACCCTGTATCAGTCCATGACTGGCTTGTCTTTGGCTGGAATAGCAAACACGGCCAGCAATAAAGTTTTTCATTACAAATACTCCCACAAAGCCAGTCAATTTTCTCGTACAACCTGTCATAAAATAATCTGTTTAATACTTTACACATTAATATCGGTAATGGACGACCATTTGTTATAATCTTTTTTTTTTTTTACAGTGACATTTCTTCTGTTAAAGGGAGTTTTTTTAAATTAAGTATAATATCGGTTTGGTTGTCCATTTTACACTACAATATAAATTTTTGCAAAAAATAATAAAAACAATATAATTTTTCACAACGAATACCAACACAATATACACTGAAAATTAAATTTAATTAAATTCTTGCCCTGTAGCAAAATGAAAATGTGGCAATAGAAATGCCAATGGTCGCAATATACGCAATTTTATAGGCTAAATTCACGCACACAAGTAGTTATGTGACAGTTTGAGCGCCCACACCCTTTTCGATAGGAAGGAATAGAGGTATCGGTCTGAAACTTGGAATATAATCTATTGAGGTATTAAGCTCGATACACGCGAAATTTCAAGTTTTTAGGATGTATATAGGGGGTACCTCTCCCCGAGATCGAAGGTGAAATATGTCGCTTACGCCCTTTTGCCGCTTCCTTTTCCGAGTAAAGATTAGGCTTAACGACACCCAATTGAACAGGTGGATCACAGGCGAGTTTTCCCCTAGGTGGGTGCTGCCCCTTTAGCGTCAAGGTCAATCAAATTCGCCCTGAAAACCATGTTAGGCTTATCGCATCGGGCTGAAATTTGGATGTGAGCTATATGATGACGTAATCTCGTCTCCTACGAGATTACGTCCCTCTGCGTCCCCTTGTAAGGGGGAACGCTGCCCCCCCTAAAAATTAAAATGATCGTAGAAGCCTGAAATTTGGAGGCTGGGTAAAGGAGTCTGAGTCGGAGACGGAGTTGGAGTTGGATTCGGCGTCGAAGTCCAGAAACCCCCCGGAGGGGGGTCCCCTCCTGAAAAAAGAAGAAGAAATGCATGGAATGCAAAACAGAAGAAGAAGAAGATGAAGAAAGGAAGAAGGATGAAGGAAGAAGAATGAGGAAGGAAGAAAAATGAGGAAGGATTCAGAGTCAGAGGTTTTGGAGTCAGTACCGACTCCGGTGCTGGAGCCGGTGCGGTGCTGAGTTAATAAACATTCGTATAACAACAATGTTGGTATCCTTATATAGGTTATCGAGTCTGTAGATTTCAAAAATGATGGTTTCAGAACCATCAAGAAAAGAATAAAATAAAAATAAATAAATAAATAAATAAATAATTAAATAAATAACTAAATAAAATTTCTTATTCTTTTTATGTTAATAACTTACAAACCTACGTTTTACACATACCCTAAAGCAGAAATCAGTAAATCAGTAAATCAAACTGCCCTCTTCAGCCCTTCCATGATCTTTTGATCTATTGATCTATTGATCTATTGATCTATTGATCTATTGATTCAAGTCATATTTTTTACTAAAATTGTCACGTTTTACATACCCTAAAGCAATAAATCAGTAAATCAGTAAATCAAACAGCCCTCCTCACCCCTTCCGTGATCTATTGATCTATTGATCTATTGATCTATTGATTCAATCAATTTTGTTGTTGTTGTTCATGTTTTTACATACCTTATATCAGTAAATCAGTAAATCAAACTATCCACCCTACCCTTCATACCACCCCACCCTCCTATGATCTAACGATCTATTGATCTATTGATTCATGTCTTATTTCGAGTACCATTTCGGATAAACATAACATAAAAACAAATTCTTTATACACTGGTCAACGAATATATGCTAACGTAACAAAGTTTTCACATTAATAAAGCTTACATAGCATCATCTGAACTATGAATATAATGCACAACGACAAACCTAACACACCTTAAACATGAATAAACTGATAACATTAACAAAGTTTCACACTTAAGAACAGTAAAGTAACTAAAATAGCATACAAAGACGTAACCTATTCGCCCTTTGTCAAACATATCTCTAACATAAAAATATTAATTTATATTAACATGGTAATATTTAACAAAAATTTATCACAACACTGGTTAATTATCATACTGATCAACGAATATACTGTAACGTAATAAAGTTTCCACATCAATAAAGCTAACATAGCATAACATGAACTAAGAAAATAATGTACAACGACAAACCTAACACAACTTACACACGAATAAAACTGTTAACATTAACAAAGTTCCACACTTAACAACAGTAAAGTAACTAACATAGCATACAAAGACGTAACCTATTCATCCCTTTGTCAAGCATATCTCTAACATAACAATGTTAATTTATATTAACATGGTAATATTTAACAAAAATTTATCACAACACTGAGGTTTAATTTATTCATTACCCTGATTCAACGGAATATACTCTAACGAATAAGTGTCCCAATCAAATAAAAGCTAACATTAGCTAAACATGAACTAAGAAAATAATGCGCAACGGACAAACCTAACACAACTTACACACGAATAAACTGTTAACATTAACAAAGTTCCACACTTAACACCAGTAAAGTAACTAACATTTCATGCAAAACGTAACCTATTCATAATTTTTTCAAGCATATCTCTAACATATTAACGTTAATCTTACATTGCCACAGTAACATTTAGCAAAAAATGTATCATAACCTTGTCCGAATTATCATACAGACCAACGAATATATGCTAACGTAACAAAGGTTTTTACATTTCATTCGGTAATATTTAACAAAATTTATTCATAACCTTACCTAATATCATAATCCCCACACCAAATAATTGCAAACATAACAAGTTTTATCCAAAACATAACATTAAAAATAACAAAGTTTTACCCACCACAAACCATAAATATTGTGCTTTGAATGGGACATCATAGTAAATTGTCCTAATAGTTTTACAGCATTTAAAGCAAGTCAAATCAGTAAATCAAACCACCCGTCCCCGCCCCTCTCTATCCCGCCCGGTCCATGACTTTTTGATACTATTGATACTATTTGATTCAGGTCACATATCGAGTATCAACAACGATAACATAGTACAAAAATAAATTCTTTATACCTAACCAACGAATATATGGTAACGTAACAAAAGTTTTCATAGTAATAAAGCTAACATAGCATTACCCAGAACTAAAGATATAATGTTACAATGACAAACCTAAACCACACCTTATGCACGAATAAACTACTAACATTTAACAAAGGTTCATACTTAACAACAGTAAAGTACCTAGCACAGCGTACAAAACGTAAACCATATTCACACTTTTTAAGCATATCTCAACATATCAATGTTAATTTAGCATAAACACTATTGATTTACGTCGCATTTCTAGTATCTTTCGGATAAACATAGCACAAAAAATTGAGTTCTTTATATACTAAACAGCGAATATACTCTAGCGTAAAATAAAGTTTCCACATCAATAAAGCGAACATAGCGTAACATGAACTTAGAAAATAAGTACAACGACAAATCTAGTAACACAACATTACGCACGAAATAAACTGTTACATTAACAAAGTTCCACACACTACTTAACACCAGTAAAGTACTAACATGCATACCCAAAACGTAACCTTTTCATACTTTTTTCAAGCATATCTCTAGCATATTAACGTTTATTTTACATTGACACAGTAATATTGAACAAAAATTTCATAACCTGGTCTAATTATCATACAGACCCAACGAATAAACTGCAAACATTAACAAAGGTTTTATCCAAACATAACATAAAAATTAAGTTCTTTGAATAAATAGTCATGCGGTAAATTGTAATAGATTTACTGATGTTTAAAACAGCAAATCAGGTAAATCAGTAAATCAAACCATCAACCCTCCCCACCCCTCCCCCATGAACCTTTTGTTTGATCTATTGACTATTGATTCATGTCAAATTTCGAGTATCATTTCGAAAACATAACACAAAAAATAAGTTCTTTATATATAACTTTCGAATATATGCTAACGTAAAACGTTTTACATTAATTAAAGTCTATCAAATATACCAACCCTGAACTAAGAATATAATGTACAACGGAAAAACCTAACACACCATACGTTCGAATAAATTACTAACATTAACAAACTTCCACACTTAACAACAGTAAAGTACCTAACAACGCATACAGAAACGTAACTTATTCACACCTTTTTCAAGCATATCTCTAACATGATCAATGGTTAATTTTACTTTAACATCGTAATATTTAACAAAAATTGTAGCATACCCTGTCTAATCATCATACCGACAACGAATATAATGCTTAAACGTAACAAATTTTTACTATCAACAAAAATTCATCAGTAACCTCGTCTAAATAATCATTAATCCCTAAACGAATAATTGCAAAACATAAACAAAGTTTTAACCAAACATAACAAAAATAACACAAAATTTTATCCTGACATATAAAAATAAGTTCTATTGAATAAAATATCACAGTAAAGCGTAATAGTTTACTGATTTTAAAGGCAGTAAATCAGTAAATCAGTAAATCAAACCATCCCTCCCTGCAATCCCCTAACCATCACCCGCCTATGAATCTATTGAACTATTGATTCAAGTGATATTTCGACTATCATTATTGGATAAACATAACAGTAAAAATAAGTTCTTTATATTACTAACCATCGAATATATGCTAACATAACAAAGTTTAACATCAATAAAAGCTAACATATCATAACCTGAACTAAGAATATAATGTACAAATGCAAACCTAACATACCGCGCGTATGAATAATCCGCATAACATCCCTAAAAAATTCCCTACTTATCAAAGGTAAAGTAGCTAACAAGGTTCAACAAGTTACTCGATATGTTCCCACTTTACCCGCATATCGGCAACAGGTAAAGCCGTTTTATCTAACGAAATCCCTTAACAAAGCGACCAATCTATCAAAGAAGATACCCTAGCATCTTGAACTATGAATTGACACTATCTTCATCAAAGTGTCACTCGTTTCGAGTATAACATCATTTGAACTATGAATAAACGTAGATATTAGCAAAATTCTCGGGCAAACCTACCATTACTCAACAAAAAATTAACCTAGGCTCACGTTTCTAGCACATCTTCGTCAGTTAACACAGTAATATCTTACAAAACTCATCATTTCTCTAACAAATCGGTGTTAATTTCACACTGTCATAGTAATATTCAACATAACGTACCTAACTTAAGAATAAACAGTTTTACATTAACAAACAGTTATACTAAACAACACATCACCTCCCGAGAGAGAATCCAAGGGGATGCGCCCCTTGAAATGTTGTGAATCCTGAGGGGGGATCACCCCGAAGGGGTGTAAGCGGGTTTTAGGCCTCAGCTTGAAGGGCTGAGTCCTTACCCCTCCTTCGGAGGGGTAATGCCCGCTTGTGGACGGGAAGATCTGTCTGGAGGTTAGATGTCAACGACAAGCCTTCACTCCTCTTGGGAAGCAAAAGCTTTCAGTGGAACCTGGCCGATTCCTTTTAGTCCATCGCTTGTTAAGGGGGTAACACTCTTGGCTTAACATCCTAAAGGGTAAGGGTTCAAACTCACTTAGGGACTTTTGAAAAATACAAATAAATGCACGATTTAAGTGCCAAATGTCTGTATACGGATTTAGCTCCCGATTAAAATTTACCCAAGTGCTACCTCTGACCCGAGTGTGGACGGGGAGATCTGTCTGGAGGTTAGATGTCAACGACATGCCTTCACTCCTCTTGGGAAGCAAAAGCTTTCAGTGGAACCTGGCAGATTTCCTTTTAGTCCATCGTGGTTAAGGGGTAACACTCTTGGCTTAACATTCTAAAGGGTAAGGGTTCAAACCCACTTAGGGACTTTTGAAAAATACAAATAAATGCACGATTTAAGTGCCAAATGTCTGTGTACCTATTTAGCTCCCGATTAAAATTTACCCAAGTGTTACCTCTGACCCGAGTGCAAGCGGAGATGCGTGGCTGAGGTATCTGTACGACATGCCTTCACTCCTCTTGGGAAGCAAAAGCTTTCAGTGGAACCTGGCAACTTTTCTTTTTGTCCATCGCTGGTTTAAGAGAGTACACTCTTGGCTTTAACATCCTAAAGGGTTAAGCGGTCAAAATCCACTTAGGGACTTTGTGAAAAATACAAAAAATAAATTCAAGACTTCAAAGTGCCAAATATATATTAATATATATATAATATATATATATATATATTATATATATATATATATTATATATATTATATAATATATATTATATATATATATATATATATTATAATATATATATTTATATAATATATATATATATATATATATATATACACACAATAGAGAGATTATTAAATATATATATATATATATATATATATATATATATATATATATATATATATATATATATATATATATATATATATATATATAGAAATAATTTATATTATATCTATAATATATATATATATAGATATATAATATATAATATATATATATAATATATATATATATATAATATATATATAATATATATATATATAATATATATATTATATATATATATAATATATATAAATAATAATATATATATATATATATATATTATATATATATATATAATATATATAGATATAATATATATATATATATATATATATATATATATATATATATATATATATATATATAACGTGAAAATTAAAGAATCCGGCTCAGGCTCCATTTCAAAATTGCTCAGCTCTGATTTTAGAGAATTATTTTCAATTGGAAAATAATTTCTTGAAAAAAAATTTATACTTTATCTTCGGCTCTGGCTCTGGCTCCGGCTGCAGATCTGACTCCGGCTCAGACTCCGGTTCCATTTAAAACTTGTTCAGTTCCCAACTTCCCACTTTGCAAAATTATTTTCACTTGCAAAAATATTTCTTGAAAAAAAAATTATTCTTTGGCTCTGGCTCAGATTCCGGTTCAATTTCAAACTTATTTAGCTCCCATTTTGAAGAATTATTTTCACATGCCAAAAAAGATTGATTGAAAAAAGATACTTCGCCTCCGGCTCCGGCTCTGGCTCCGGCTCCGGCTCCGGCTCCGGCTCCGGCTCCGACTTCATTTCCATTTCAAACTTATTCAACTCTGACTTTGCCGAATTATTTTCACTTGCAAAAAAATTCTTGAAAAATTATACTTTGGCTCCAGCTCCGGATCTGGCTCCGGATCTGGCTCCGGCTCTGGCTTTGGCTCCGGCACCGGCACCGGCACCGGCATCGGCACCGGCATCGGCACTGACACCGGCTCTGCTCCTACTGCAGGCAGATTTATTTTTACAAGCAAATAATTCCTTGAAAAAGTTTATAATTTGATTCCGGATCCGGATCCGCCATCAATTGTGTTTCCATTTCAAAACTGTTCAGCTCCGACTTCGGGAAGAATATTTTTGCAAAATAAATTTCTTTCAAAAAAAATTATACTTCGGCTCCAACTCCGGCTCTGGCACCTGCTCCAGTTCATTTCAAAATTGTTCAGCTCCAATTTCGGGAAAAATTATTTTACTTTGAAAAACAAATTTCTTGAAAAAAAAAAAAATTTCGGCTCCGGCTCCGGCTCCGCTCCGGCTCCGGCTCCGGCTTCGGCTAAAGTTCCGACTACTGCTTCTTCTCCGACTCAAACTCTATTTATATGATTGAGAGAGCCTGAGCCTGGGTTGGTGTTTCGAAAAAAAAAAAAATTCCTAAAAAGGTAAATGGAGCATTTTTGATCCTGGAAAGTTGAATGCAATTTCGAGCCTGGAAATGAGATTTTTTAAGGTTGATACATCTCTCTCTCTCTCTCTCTCTCTCTCTCTCTCTCTCTCTCTCTCTCTCTCTCTCTCTTCTCTCTCTCTCTCTTTCTCTCTCTCTCTCTCTCTCTCTCTCTCTCTCTCTCTCTCTTTCTTCTCTCTCTCTCTCTCTCTATTTCTTTTTTTTGTTGATACTCTCTCTCTCTCTCTCTCTCTCTCTCTCTCTCTCTCTCTCTCTCTCTCTCTCTCTCTCTCTCTCTCTCTCTCTCTCTCTCTCTCTCTCTCTAAAAAAAAATCCCCTATCTAAAAAAACTTTCAGAATTTCCAGGCAAAAATCACACTATGATGTAGAGGATGGATTTTTTTAATAATTAGAATATTAGTAAAAAAAAAAAAAAGTTAAATTTTTGTTTTTATTTTAAAAAGTTAGGGTTCAACAAGTTGAAGATATTTGCTGCCTACTATTGCGTGGGATTGTAGAGTTTGGAAGAACACTGTCTGTTGCAACAGCTATTGTATGTGGAGAGAAAGTGGGTCAACAGTTCGACGGCGAGAAAGAAATTGGAGAGATTTACTGAGAGTAGGAATGTTAATAAGGGGAAAATATTTAGATTCCACATTTTCAAAAAAGGAGGGACAGTGTGAGTGGAACACAACAGATTTGTGATACTAACTAAGGACCATACAGTGACAGACTACACTACCACACAGAGTAATTAATTGGGGTAGTTTGATGAAGTTCTGAAGACACCTCAAAATGCCTAACCACTTAGAAGTTTATTTATTAAAAGAAACACTGGGATCCTTTCATGAAAGATCACGAGAAAAAGAAATACATAAAATAGTAAGAAATGAGACATTTTGTGTTGAAGAGCTTGGGATGTTATTGTTGTGTGGAAGATTTTGTTGAGGAGATAGAGGAAGAAACTGAGTTTTTGAGATATATTAAACAACTTTTTTTCCTTCGCCTGTCAGCAATGCGAGAAGATCAGAGGTCAGCTTTGCAAAGCTGTCTCTTGCCATTGACCATTTTAAGTTGAGTTTAAAATCTTTCAAAGTGAATGGAGGAGTAATGAAGAGTGGAATCGTTAGTGTTAGAGTGAATTGACGAATAAGTGACAAAGAGATGGTTGTTTACGTAAGGTAGAAAAATAATTAGGAATAGTCATAACTTTGAGGTTTACCACTGCTGGTAAATTTAAAGAATGAGAGTGGTCATCTACAACTGCTAATATAGGACGACCGTAAAGAGATGGCTATATAAAGAGAGGGATAAAAATTGATAAAGAGAAGTTTGTAAATTAAAGTTCTTTACTAGACCCTTACGAAAGTTTACGATTTGTATTGTGCCACATCAAAGATTTCCAGGAAGTGCTGATAACAGAGGACCAAAAATCAGAGAGAAGGAAAAGAAGATCCCCTTCAGAGCGCTCCTTACGGAAGTCATTCGCCATTTCTAAATATTCCAGTAAAGAATAGATTCAAAAACTTTTAAAAAAGAAGATGCTTTGACGACAAGATGATAGCTAGAATGTTAAGAAGGGTTCTCTTTTCTCGGCAAAGATTGAATGAGCGCACCCTTGTAGCAGTAAGAAAAGACCGAATTAAAAAGACGGAGACATAACAGTTCGCCAGTGCAGGGTGAAAGCGCAGGAGTACACGTTTTAAGAAACACAGGAGAAGCATCGATAGAACTGTACCACATTTTAACAATATGCTCAGAAAGAGAAAGGGAAATCACATCTTCTAAATAAATTATTGAATAATGTTAGGAATAATGAGGTGGCATGACCTTGAGAGAAAGAAAAGCTCCATAATCGCATATAAGAATTAGAGGCAAATGTTTGAGCAACGCTTACGGTTTACCCACCATAACGACATCCACACGCAGCGCGCAGCACATGCCTTTGCCAGCACACCGCTTACCGCCTTAGCTCCGGACACCCCACCGTCCAGTAATATTTGGCCAAAATAAGGCCCAACCGCATAACCCAACAACCACCCCTCCACCGCCCAACCTCCCAGTACGTCTTTGCGGCATGGCCACGAATGACCCCCAAAAAAAATAGCCACTTTGGGGGACCATCAAGTATAAACGGTCCTATTGAACGTTTTGCAAAGTAACATTCTCACTCCTAATACCGTGAGTAAACTTTCGCATAATTTTAAAACTATTTTAAACTTTCAAAACCTATTTACGATCGTGATCCCGTTTGTGGTTTCTGTGTGTCTGGCTGTTGCCATGCTCGCGCTGTGGTAGCTCCGCCATTCTTTCCACTAGTGCGTGTGCTTGTACCACATTCCACTAATATTTATACAAAACACATTCTCAATGCTAATGAAAAGCTTTCAAACACACGTTTCTTTCCTCTGTATCTTAACTAATCTGATACGATGCTCCTTTTTCCTTCACCATCCATGGCGCTAGAACGTCTATGTTTCCTCATTATTACCTACCGCTAGGCCGCGACAACTCCGAAATCGGTTCACACTACATCATCTGATCTGACGGGCATGCCCTCAGCTTTTCCGTCTTCCACTAATCTGTAGTTTCTTATAAGTCACCGACATCATGAGCCGCAACCCAATGTCTTTTAGGAACATTCGAATTTAAATAATATGATGAAAACTTTCACCAGAATTGAGACTTACCAAGATACTTAAACTTTCTTTTAAACATAAAACTCTATCCTAATCTAGAACTCTAATATGGCCTTGCTTTCACGCACAGGGGAATCTACCGCGTGTCTGGATTGGAAAATCTGCGTGTCGAAAAAATTATGTTCAAGATTTGAAAATGCGCTTCCCATTTAGTCGACGCTTACGACCAAGCATCCAAAATGGATGCTAATGTCAAGTAAACTTACCTTTCGGGCAACTACCAGAGCCTTCTCCATCCGAACCGGGTTTCACGCTCCCTCATTATTCTGCTTGGATCATTTTATAAAGGGACGAGTAGGAACGAAACAACAATAATACATATAGAGATAAGCTAAGGAAACTTAGTGATATAGCTTAGTAGATGAATATATCAGATAAGCTGATACAGCATACCCATTACTATCCTGTTTCTATTTGATAAAAGCTTATATAGATATATTGTTCGAAGCAGCTTATATACCATACCACACAAGATATATAGATATATAATAATAGATATCATAGATACATAATAAAGTATTACTTTAGTATATGGGCTAAAGGATGAACCATACATTCAATATATATATATAATATAGTGATGATTAGTTGAAAAGGATATCTACCATAGTTGATCTTACGATAATAGTCGTGAAAATGCCTAGAATGAACTTTTACTGAATCTTATAGGCATAGATAAGAATATATATAGGTGAAGAAATGGTATGAACTTAAACGTCACCACATACTGGTGAATGCGAGGAAATGAGAGCGATGTTCGGAATGGCAGAAGATATATACATATTCAAACAGAGTTTTGCTATACTAGAATTCAATACAAAGTTAAGGCAATAGTATTCTACCATAAATAGACGTGTTAGGGTCGAAATAATAAAGTTAAGAAAAAAAGAATATTCTCAAAACCTACAATTGCAGGAATATCACGAGACGTGAAGAACGGTGACACATCTTACATTTTTTTGGAATCTTCTGGGGGGTAAATCTGTAGTAAATTGAGGGAAAATGATAAATACAAGTCATTATACCATACATTAGTTTGAAGATGCATAAAAGTAATAATATGAGTAAAGGCCTATGTAAATACCCTTTATTAGTAGCTTACCATCCTGTATTAAGAGGAGTAATATAGGAACGTTTCTAGCTGTATAAGTATTGAGGTGAGGCTATTTTTTGACAGTCTAAAGCAAAGTCTATAGCAACCGTTAACGACCCACGGCCCTTCTAAATATACTGCACACCGGAGTTGAGCGAGAGATAGTCTCCCACTGGCCTTCCGGAACGTTTCATTTCTATCGTACGGCTTCCTCAGTAGTATCATACATTACGGTGTACTCGATTCGAGTGAGTATAAGGGTGGAGCACATTGTCTCAGCACGACCCATTGGAGCATGCTAGAGAAGGTCCTCGGAGAGCACCGACGGCTCATTTTAGCCGGGAATCGGGTCCATTTTGTTGTATCATGTCATGAAATTCACATCACGCGCAAGACCCACGCGTAAGGAGCGCTAATATCATGAGGAAAGGAAGTCGGTTCTCACCCCAGCACCGCGTCACCAAGTCGGCTGGCAATATGCGAGAACCAAAGGCACCAATTACAACAATATGTGTCTCTCTGAGATGTTTTTGGCAAGAGGTCCACCATTTTTATAACAAGAAGGTAGAATCTACATAGAAGGTGAATTTCCGTCCACCCTGTGCGCAAATCAGGGGTTCAGAAAAGATATAAAGAAACAGCTTTTTTCGGCCAGTCGAATAATATCCCTGCATCGATTCGTTCGAAACACGAGGCGAAAAGTTGTTAGAACATCTGTAGTAATTAGTAGTGTATTCATAGAGATGCGTACAGTGGTGCTCTCGAAAGACATCTCTATTTTTATCGGATTCCAGAACTTACCATAGCTCTGGTAGTAGGACCGGAAGGAACATATTATGTCCACTATATATTGTGTTATTTGTAAGCTATATAGAGAAGGTAAGATATAAATTAGGTGTGTTATTGATGAAGTGTATATACATTAAATTCAATAACAATAGATATATTATACTGTTTAAAATATTTAAGTGGTTTATATATTAAAGTATATAATATATGTGATATATAATATATATTATATATATATTATTATATAGTATATTATGTATTAATATATTAATATTTAATTAATTATTAATATATATATATATATATATATATTATATATATATATATAATATATTATAATAATATTATTAATATAATATATTAATATATTATATATATATATATATATATAATAATATATTAAGATATATTATAATATATATAATTATAATATATATATAAAGGTGATAATTAACGAATACTTTGTACTTAAATTGGTGGCTTCGTTTTTAAGTGTAGCAATGAGCCACCCTAAGTAAGATGATAGGGTTTAGCGCTTATTTAATAATGATATTCCTAATTATTATGTAATTAGTATGGTAAAAAATAAATCGATGTATTACCCCAGTAAAGATTTCCAGAGCGAGGTGCTAGACTCAGAACCCACGGTCTCTTCGCTCCTCCTGATTGTAGCGGATACGCCCACTGATACTCTTCGTAGTATATAGCGAATTTAGTAAGTATACTGCGGACTATTTCTCCTGAGCGCTCGTTTATACACATCACTATATACTATTGCTCAGTGTGATTTCTTTTCAGACAATTTTCTTCATGAGGGTAGGTATACTATTTATCATGAGAGTTACGTGAGGGGGGCCACATATAATGAGGGTATATAAATACATATATTATATTTAATATATAATAAATAATATAAGGATAATTGAATATTCTGTCACTTGGTCTAGTTAAATTCAATCATCACAATACCCCATTCTGAAAATATGACCACGTAATCCCAATATTAAATCCAAATAAACCACTCAACAAACCAACCTCTTACAGACCTACATCAATAATCTCTACAATATCCAAAGTATGTGAGAGATTAATCCTAAATAGAATGTCTAATTTATATTTTCCTTGGATACGTACTTTATGGTACCATGCTTAAAAAATTTCTTTTAAAAAAGCGGCATAACATAAATGTTAAATCTTGACACCACGGGGAGAGAATGGTGAAAGATTTAGTATGATGACTATTGTAGCCATATTAAGTGTCTTTGTAAGTTCAAGATATTCTGTATTACATTAAAGAGAATACAATTATATCGTTCACATTATCGGAATCTTAGAAAATCACATGACAAACAATTCTAGAAGTAAAAGAGGAAGCAGATTTGAAAAGAGTTTATTTCTGAAGACATTATATTTTCCCGAAGGCAATTTTTTTTTCTTTGCCGTGAACTTGAAAATCTTCAAATAACGTGTTTTATATGAATAAAACAGAATAATAATTATTTTTTATTATAGATTACGAAAGGTTTTCTAAATGTCAGAAGTCACAACTGTATAATATTCGAAGTATATATATGAATATATATAACTATTATTATATTATATAGACTGTTAGATAGATGTTAGGATATAAAATTATTCTGTAGGAGGTGTGTTAAACCTTCTTCAATCGGGTTTAGGTGGGGAGCCGGAAATCGGCCCTCAAACTACACTCAATTAATTCTCAACGGATCTGGTGTTCAAGCAAACCGTATATTTCTAAGAATTCGAAAGCACACTTCACTGACACTTTCCATTTGGATCCGCTACGTCTGTAACCAATGATTTCGTGATAAAGCATTGAGAACACACTTCGGTCAATATTGTTGCTTCGGTCAACAATCAGACCTAACTGTTTCTTAAACTCACTATCCTACCACTCTTTTCCAGCTTAATGTAGCCCATCTTATACTTATTCCCTTCCGAGGAGTCTATAGCCCCATTCTCTTCCAACATTAGTATTATTACACATTATTTTTGCTAAAAAATATTCTCTTATTCTCGGCATTTCTCCATACTCATACAGTCTCTCTATTCTGTCTACTTATGTATCAGATATATCTTATTACTCGTGAGCTATCGGCGTGATTACAGAGGTGTTCATGGAGCAGACCTCGAAATAATATGTGGTTTTTTTTTTCATGATATGTGAGTTTATTATGATTGCTTTCTACGCACTATAACAAATAATATTGGTACAGTGTTGAGACTTAGACCAGGGATCTCAAAATAAGGTGGTGGACGTTTAACCTAGCACAATAAACATAGTACCACTCTTTAAATATAATATCGCAAGTACGTGATATTTCTTATTGTGCATCGTAACGTCTTCGCAGGGTGTCGCCTCGAGACACAGCGAGCCTCAGAGGGAATTCTTCTTCTCTTAAGTGCATTATCTCGCGATTACACCACAGATACATAACATACCTACTATTTAATCTTGTTAACTGGGGGTCCAGCTAGTAGTCTCTCACGTTTACGCGTGTAGCTCAATTCACAGTTTGCTGTAATTGGCGATCTAGCTGGAGCCCAGGTATGAGTCAGGGTTAGAATGGTTGAGTAATATTAGCAATTCTGTGCCATATCATCCAAATACATTACATTACCTGGTTTACGATATGTGCGGTTCATGTTCAGCTGTCACCATCTATAGTTCAGGTTCGATAGTGTGCTATTTTGCTACGTATGCAAAGGAATCCAGGAATCTATCTATAGACAAGAAGAAGAACACAAAGTACGACAACAGCTGGTATCTCTATATCCAATAAACAAATAATGGGTATTAATATGAATTTGTTTTCCACTATGAATGATTAATACGTACTAGCACCTAGAATCCCGTTGTTTCTCTCTCTCTCTCTCTCTCTCTCCGTCTCTCTCTTCACTCAACTTCTCTACATCTCTCTCTCTCCTTCTCATACTCTCTCTTCTCTTCTCTCCTCTTTCTCGTCTCTCTCTTCTCTCTCGATGTGGCTTCGCTTCTCCTAATCCTCTCCATAACATCTCTCCTTGCTCTACAATGCAAAGGCCATAATAACACTCTATTGCCTTACTTAGTTATGTAACTTGTTTACATATTTCCTATTTCCTTATATTATACATATCTCTATATATCTACACTTCCGACAGTCGCGTATTAATTAATCTCTAGCTCACCTCACATTACCTACTCCTTAATTCTTTTCACTGTTGCCGTTTGCCTATTATGTATAAAACAAACCAATAACAGAAGCAACAACAAACGACATAAAGAAAAGGCACCGCACTATTATATCTCGCACACGATAGCAAATCTTTAGGATTATAGGTCCGCCAATATTTGGGTGCCGCCTTTTGAGCAGGTCATACTCTTCTAAAACTGCAAATTATTTGTAATCTTAAGTTTTAAGATCGGGACTGCCAGACGGGTAATCGTGAATCCGACATAAAATTGGGGAACATTGTCCCTGAACTAAGCTTGAGTAGACCACCTACTGTAGATCTATTATGCTCTGGTGTTAAATCCTGTTGAAAGGTTCATGGTTCATTTTTGAGAGGGTCTGACCTAGTGGTTTTACCACACCTTCCAGAATGGTTTACTGGTACCCGTTGCCGAGGCTTTGGTAAAACCTTTGAGCAGTATAGTTATAGTTATATAGTTATATAGCAAAGAGTATATATATAAGTTATATATATATATATATATATATATATATATATATATATATATATATATATATATATATATATATATATATATATATGACCCCCATTATAACTTGCATCACACCACCAGACCATCACAGAAACCGAATAATGACCTCTTTGGACACGTGACACGAGTTCTGCTGCTTCCTTATATGACGTAATATACACCCTATTGTTTTGTTTGTTAAAACATTCTTCCACAGTTAAGATTTTTTCGTCTTTAAAGAGAATTTTTCAGCGGCGATCATGAGCGTATTCAGCAGCAGCATATCTATTACTTATCAACAGTCTTTTATTCTTTTCTCTATTACCTTTCTTTAGGGCATCCGTGAGTAAATGTCCGGTGCCTTTTTTTGCAAGTCCTTAACCTTAGGTCCTCTTCAAATTCTTTTCTTCAAAGGTATCTGCATTTCACGTAACATATTTTTTGAATTCGAAGAGCCTTTACAGCTTTGACACTGCTGTATCCGAGAGTATCACAGGCTCTCGTCACTGGTGGTTCACTTGCCTTGAGCTCGTGATAGCCAGAGGGGCAGTATTTTTTCTGCCCGGAGGGACGGCATATGCCATTCGTTGGTGAGGTCCGCTCTCAAAAACAAAACAGAACAAATTGCTGTATCCAAACCGAACGTGGCGTAGCAGATTTATGGCGATATTTCACATAATCAGTTTCCCCATTTAACTTTATGGCAAAATGCACAAACATACTACATAGCAGTTGCAGTCTTCAAAATGGTACTCTTATGTAACGATATAACAGCAAGACGGTTTTGTTTATCGCCCCATTCCATAGTTACGATATACAACCGATAAAAACGGTGTCGAAGTTTTAATTGTAAAGGTTACTTATTAACGCCATAAGTTATCGCCTTGTGTTATGATAATTTTTAATAGGGACATAGCAATGTTATTTTTTTAAAGTATTTTATTATATATATATATATATATATACAGATATATAGGCAAGCGGCACGAAAACGCGAAAGGTTTACCAGATAAATGCGAAACTGGTTAAACACCAAATCTGAAAGAACGGAAGTACAAC
>JABUQX010111274.1:0-34908 GCA_015478945.1 Trachelipus rathkii | reverse complement strand
AGGTGACATCAAAATCATAAATCATAACGAAACCACTCCGGTTGACGAGGTAACACGCGGATAAATATTTTTACCCACCCAACTCCCACATCAAACTAAGGAGACGAAAGATGAACGCAATTTGTGTGGGCCCGTAGGACAAAGAGGAGTGAAATGTTTTCAATATATTTGCAGATCGGATGAGGAATATAGGGAGAAACTCAAAAGCGAACTCTTGATAGCAAGCCCTCAGCAAATTGCGCCAAAGCAGCAAAGACGAAGACTGATGAACAATTTACACCAATTCCCCTATTAATGCAGATAAGCATCTGCCTGGAAACAGTTTTGATACTTGGTATGATTCCAGAGCCAACCTTTTCTGGGCAAGGCAACTCATATAAATCTCCAACTATGTAGAAACTCGTACAGAAAATTGCTTTATCAGACATTCAAAAAAAATATTGATGTAGCTACGAGCATTAAAAAGTTCGACTTCTACAATAAGATACTTAGCATCGGCGTCCGGATAATCTAGGATTATATAGTGAAGAACAAGGGGAGAGGTTCATCAAGATAATCCAAGGGTTACTGGAAAGAAAAATAACCCAAGCGAAGGATTGGGATACCCACCACGATCGATAGAGCAGACTAATAATTTCGGAGCCTTCAACGCTGCATTGTCCACGCATGTATACTGCACACCAGAAGACAATCAGTATAGACAGCGATATTGTAATGCATATAATTGTTGACTTTCATCTGCACTGAATTTTAGACATTCTTGATCTATTAGCATTTTATGTACTTATCATTAACAATTTGATACTAATCATAAAATCGTGTTTGTTATTTTTTTTTTTGTGAAATACGTATACAAACACATAAGAACATAAATAAGTTAGTGGAGTAATGTATAATTTTGTGGAAAAACCAACCAACCTGAATCTACAAAAAAAGCCACTTATAGCTCAATCCTAGAACAAACGGAAAGCTCTCACATATTAACGGCCAATCAGATCGAGGACAACCAACAAGTACCCTATTAAAAATGACGAACCAACAAATGATATAAATTGCACGAAACTCAAATCAATGTGATGCCAGTGTTAATTTTTTGGAAGGTGCTAGCCAATAAAGAGGGAAATTCAATTATAGCGGATTTTAATATTCACCTTGGCTGAAATACTCCAGGCACCTAAAGGAGCATTTTGCAAGTTTGTATTTATTTCCACCAAATAAAAGTTTGGTCAGAGGTGGTCCTAGGCTCTTTTATACAATAAGACCTTTCCAACTCAAAATATAAAGATGTTCATGCGTTTGTAAGGGACATACAAACAACAGAGTGGTATAAAACGCTGTTGAAACTGCAAGATTGTTCCTACAGGATGTGCCGGTAGACACCCAAATTAACCAGCATTCAAAGAAAATCATAGAAGAAAAAAAAAATATTATTGTGCAAGATAATTTCATGTTGTGCACCTTTCTGAAAAAGGCGCGAGTTACCGAGCTTCAGGGTAACATCATGATGAGGTGGAGATGCTGCAAAAATGTGCCACTTACGAAATAGATGCCGGAGATTCAGTCATTGAAAACATTTTCAAAAGGGAAGAACAAATGCACATATCAAGACAGTCAAGATTCAGAACAAAAGCATTTCTCTAATGTGGTATATACTATAAAGGAGCATCGTTAATAAGGTAAAGGGGAAGCGATGCCACGTCTATATCTTACGAAGCAGATGAAGAACCGCTGATGATTTCTGGAAAGCGAACAATTTCCATAGTTGTTGCGTTATTTCGAACAAAGTAGTCCGTGAGTCAAAGAGGAATATATAGGCTTTGCCAGAACTAAAAGCGCTTGACGCAAAAACCATTTGAAAAGCCATTGATTTTGTGACGACCGAAGAACTGGATCCCGAGAAATGCGGGGCTTGCGTTTCGATGGCTGTTTCTACGCATGTCTGCAAAGAAGAAGGTATCCAAGCAATATGAGGAAAAAGTATAAAAAAAGCATTGTCTTTCATTGCCATCCACAACAAAAATTAGTAGAAATGAGTGTTGAACACCCACCCCTAAATAACCAGAAATCCGCACTCCCTCCTAAAAGGACATATACGTTTTTCGCGAGGGGACTGCGTCTTGAGAAAAAAGAACAATGCCTAACATCCAAGTCTATGCCAGACCAGATGGTCTGAACAACATAAGCTGCATCAGAGGTTTAAGGAAGCACTTGTCACGTAATGTGCTGGGATTCAAAAAATCCTTTCCCATTGAAGGAAATACCGCCACAAGAAAAAAGCGCTTTTCAGTTGCATTAAGCGGCATGTAAGTCGTCATCCATCATGGCTATGATATTGATCACGAAATACTCTGAGATGTTAGAGCCAGTTGTAAAATGCTCTCCAATCCCTAGGCCTTGGCATATCGTCAAAGCCTCGAGCACATCAACATATTTGTGGAAATATGGTTAGAGCCATCGGAAAGGTGAAGAAAAAAAATCATCGATGACAGTGTAAAGAAGCTTATATGCGAAAATTCGCCGAGCAAACGGAACTTGATCTGAACTATTACCTACGAGATCTTTGGTAATGCATACCTGTAACTTAGAACTGGTCTGTCTAGACAACCTCCAGCAACAACCATTTAACAACGTCATTAGGTTTCCGATGACATACAAATCCTCCCATACGATTAATTAAGTATCTGGAGGAAGATCCATAATAACTCCGTATCTGATTTATACGCTTCCTCTCCTTACATAATTCATGGAAATTCACGCCGTTCTAACTGAAACATACACCGCCTTGGCATTATTTGCAAATTGAGCATAATCTACATCACTTTCCACATGCTAGGCTTCCCCCCATAAACAGAAATAATCGAAAAAGAAATTGAACAGCTTCAAAAATCCATAAGTATTTTTTTTACCATCGTGAGAAAGATCCTAGGAACTGTATAGAATGTTAGAAAACTTGTACAAAAATTGGAAACAAAAGAGTTAAGGACCTAAGGAATAATGTCTGAATTTTCAGTGTAAGACAACATAAAAATCCCTTGATGTCTTCCCAAGTCTTAAAAGGAGACTGGCATACCTAATCTTTCCTGTCGACTGAATTAATGGCCTGGGAATTGATGATTCACTACATCGGGCCCAACCATGCACCACCAGTACTTGAGAATAGAAAAACACATACTCTATCAGGTACTCCTGTTAAGGATCAAAGATTTCTTGCCATAACTGCGAGAGTAACTAGGAAGACGACAGAGTTTAACGGACTAATCCCATGGCCTTAAGTCTATGAGATCCGTGTACACAGAAAATTTGGTTGACAATTAGATTAATTTTAATTCAAACAAGTAGTTGATAAATTTTGCGTTGAACCCAAGGAAAATTACTTTTTTAAAATATCAATTTTGCAACTGCTTCTAACTTGTGAATTTCCATCATGGATATTGTAATTTGAGTATTCTATTGTATTAGATAAAAGAATAAATGATTTTTTAAAAATAAGTTAATCAAAGAATTAATTATCCATAACAAAAATGTTGCCTCTAGCTTTATGCTCTTCTTTACCTTATATATATCATATAACTCACACGTCCAGCTTAATTTACCATATATAGTCATAATACTGTACCTTATATATTAAAACTTTACTAAACTATAGTGTATAGATATCTTAATATATAATATATATCACTTAAATACTAACAAATACCTTAAATTTTTCTAATAATTATTTATTAATACATACATAAATGCTAATTAATATATATAATTCATTCGACTATGCTACTTTAACTTATTATGAGTAACGCATACCTATTATTATAATTTATATAAGATAACTACTTCGTTTCCTCTGATATATATATTAAGTTATAATTAACATAATATAAGTAATAATAAATATATATAAATATTAAATAATAATTATAGTATATAATATTATATATATATAATATAATTATTATAATAATATAATTAATTATAAATATATATATAGCGCCTCTGATGGGTGTCTGTGCTAAAATTCTCCAACACTGAAAAGGCCAATACTCTTCGCCTCCTATTTTCCTCCTAACTCAAACCCTTAGTGAGACGATTCTAGGCAATTTACCTTCATCCATTCTTCCTTCATCCTCCAGGTTTATCCAGCCTATTGCCAATTGATTAACCATTCAGATTCGAGTTGCACTTGCGCTCTGCTGAATTCCTAATACGAACGTAAGGAAGGCGGGTGAAGCCGCGAAGATGCATATCCTCGCCAAGTTTTGAGGAGTGTAGCTTCCGTAGCTATTCCCCGCCCCTCGTATTTCAAACATATTATTACTCTATGTCTCAGATACTAACACAAATTCCTCAGTGATGGATATTCCGAAAAACGGCACAGGGTACCAACATATTCCGAAAAAACAGTGTATTAAGCCGGCTTACTGATCCTTCAACATATCGCCCTATAGGGCTAGAACTTTACTTGTATTATGGCGTAATTAAGATCTTGAAACTCTATTAACTCGAAAAACTCTCACCTTCGTATAGATCATCTGGAATCTCATTCCACTTCTTTCCGATCGCCAGTACGGCTTTCCGGCGCTCAGAGGAATCTTATCGTGGCAGAATAAGTACCTTCCTATACTTCCTATCTGTTGACGGGATTATGGTTCCGCCCTTAGAACTTACGGGGAGACTTGCGTGGTGGCGACTGACATATCCAAAGCAATTTACCGGGTATGGCACCGCCTTCTGCCTCAATCCCAGCTCCCTTCCTGTGGGGTTTCCTCCTTCTCTTGTGTGCTTACTTATGTCTAGTTTATTTCTTTATCCAGAAAAATCGAACTCAATATCGGCTATTGTTTATGGGGTCTTCTCTTTCTTTTCTCTTTTACTGATCAATAGTAGGATGAGTTTCCTCAGGGTAAAAAGCTGCTTCCTATCTACTACTTCTTATCCTCCTTTTTCATTAATTACCTCCTCTCACCTGGCACATCTAACTCTATTCACTCATATGCCGAGACTCGACCCTTCATTCGTTGATGATGATGATAATGATATCAATTATAATAACTGCCCCTCTGATTTAAATTCATCTAGAATTGCTCTAATCTCTTAATCTTTCGATTCTCCTATCATCTCACTGATCTGCGGACCTTCGTAGGCATCATCGGATGGTGTGCGTCGTGAAACACTGAAACCTTTGGAAAAGTGAATCAATCTTGTAAAAATTCAACTCAATCTTTCTAACAAACTCCCTCTGCTAAGGACACCTATCTACCACTTTTCCTATCTCTCTTCGACGGTTCTCTCGTCTCTCCTGTTGTGAATATAAACATCCTTCTCTAAATGACTACGCAAAACAAAAAAAATCTTGGAAAACCTCACTCATATAGCAACGGTTGCTAAGGCGGCCTCAAAGGAAACTGGAGTTCCTGTTTAGACTGCACAGACTTATTTTTTCCTCTTCAAGTACTACTCATTATAACAAGGCCTCATCCGCCCTTTTTTATGAAGTACTGCTCTCATATATGGGGAGGGCTCAGGTTCACCCGGCTTTTGGATTAGGGAGTCGAGTCAAAGGCAAAGATAGACTATATAAACTGTCCGGTCTTTCTAGTTCACTGACCCTCTATTCTTTGCGGCGCGATTGTTGAGGCATCAGATTATCTCTTTTCAGAAGGTTACTGGTAGCGCAAGTGCCAAGAGGAACTTTCCACTTCTGCGATGCCACCACCTTTAAGACGCCCTCGGAGCACAAGGGGTGCTGTGTCGGCACATGAGTTTTGTGGTGATATCAGCAACTCCAGACTTGTTCGCTGCGGGGCCTCCTTCTTTCCTGCCACGCTCGTCTCGTGGGAATCTTCTCCCACTCGTTTATTCCTACCAATTTAAATCTCCCTCACTTTAAAGGCCCGCGTCTAGCTGTCATTTGTCGTAATTTTAGTAGATTTCAAAGATTAATTACAATTATTAACACCCCCTCCTTGATAAATAGGGCTTGCCCGTGGGGGGTGGTGATAACTGTAAAAAAAAAAATAAAAATAATTATATAATATATATATATATAATATATAATATTAATATATTAACTTATATATATGTATATATGATCGTATTATATATTAAGTATTATATATAAAAGCTCTATAAAATTTAAGCTGCCCCCCCTAGGTTGGAAGCTGGCGACCCGTACCCATATATAATATGATATTATATATATATAAATTAAGATATAATATATATATATAAATATATATATAAATATATAACTAGATATATATATATAAATATATATATATTATAATTAATAATAATATCTAATGATATAATATATTATAATAATTATATATATATTATATTATGTAGTACTAGTTTTGTCACGTTACAATAAAATAAAAAATTTTATTATGCAGCATTTTTAATAGAATTAAGAGCATAAACTTCAATTATAACTTGTAAAGTAGAGGAAAAAGAAAAATACAATCAAGATAGATTAACCTTTATATATAATATATATATACAACAGATACAATAAGATATTTTTATCGAATACTTATTTCAAATTTAATTATAATTCAAAGTTAGTTGACGATTAGTGTTCAAATAGAATGTCAAAGACAAAGTTACAGATAAATAATATATGAACCGAAAGATCTTTCCAACACATAATCTTTATCATTGGGTTGCAACATATAAACAAGAGCCAGGAAACCTACGAACAAACCAATGTATAGTTATTATCACTATTATTAATATTAATGAATATAAACTAAAAACTAAATAAAAATAATAAGTATTAATTAAAATAATAATGAATATGTATAATAATGATAGTAACAATAGATAATAATTATATAATTAAAACATTATAAATAATCAAATGATAAGTTAAAATAATAATTAAATAATTAAATAATAATAGGGTGGTGCAGAGTAATAAAGAAGGTATGTGATTGCGAATGCATGTTATTAGGACTTTAATGGATCCCAGTATAATAGATAAAATAAAAACGTGATTATTAATGGTAAATGAGTCTGCTGAGTAATGATGATAATTTAAAAATAAATAATAAAATAAAAGATATATAACATACATTTGTAATAATTAAATTAATATAAAGAATTTTTTTTAATATAATTATAATTATAATAACTAAATAAATTAAATAATTTAAAATAATAATAATAATGAAAAAAATAATATAATGCTAAAAATATATTATCCCATAAAGCGAATCAATAGATACATGAAAATTAAAGAATTATATTTAAAATTTGTATAACATAATTTTTGTTTTTAATAAAAGCCAAAAAACAAGTAATTTGATATCTGAAAATTTAGAAATAATTAGAAATATTTACTAAAAAATTAATAATATATAAAAAATTAGGGTCACTCCTATATACCTTCCCTCTCCAAGAAGACTGGGAAAAACCGTACTACGAGGTTTAAATAGCAGTCGTCCATAAAAACGCGAAGAGTGGTAGGTAAGAAACAGTTAGATAAGAGCAAAGCAGTATGAGATAATGACAGAAAGAGTAATAGAGAAGAAACAAACACAGAAGAGGAAACAAGCATCGCAAGAAGGAATGTCAAAAGGAAAATGAGATAGAATATCATAGAGAGTAAAGCAAAATGCTAAGACAGTAAGTAGTAAGGTAAGATTCGTAGATGAGAAAATGACAAAAGAAGGCATTATAGATGGAAACATAAAGGAATAAAGCCCCTATTGAGGGGGGTCGGTAGGTTTGTGCGCGCGTACTTAGAAGGACTAGCAGGAGTAACAGAAGATGAACTCGTATAGTAACACAACAGCCCTCATGTAATGGTAGAGGAGACCACAAGGAACAATTCAGTGAAGGAAAGATGGAAAAAAAGAGAAGAGCCAATGTCAGAATCATCATCCAAACTATAAAAGGAATAATCCTCAAGGACAAAAGAATTATCGTGCAACCGATTATCATAAAGATCAGAATCGGAAGAGTCAAGGAAAGCAGGTTTAATATGTTCAACCGAAACATTCTCAGCACGAGTTCCATATTGAATTGTGAAAAAAATGAGGTCGGCGACGAAGAACAAGATAAGGACCCAGTATAAGAAGGTTCTAAAGGAAAACGATGAGAGTCATAACGAAGAAATACATGAGTAGCAGAATCTAAATCTTGGGTAACAGAAACAGCAGTTAGATTGGAACGAGCAGGAGAAGAAGAAAAAGAAAGAAACAGCATAGAACGAGTAGGCTTTATGAGAGAAGATAGATGAGGATAACCCTGGATAGAGGGGTTGGTGTGTTGGAAGGTCGTAATAGGTGTAAAGAAATTGAAAATAAATTCATCCGATGAATGGACAGCTGTAATGAGGGGGGGTGAACCATAGGTGTGGGCCAAGGAGTTTTCTGAGCTGCGGGAGAAGGATTGGTCTTTCAAATGTAATGCTGTTCAGCTTAGTACCGATGAGACGCGAAGACCAAGCAAAACCAGAGGAAGATTTTCCCACCCAATGTTGCGGATTAGGGGTCAGCACCAAAGCAGCCTATTTAATGGCGATTGAAGAGGCGCGTCATACATTAGGAAATTCTGAGGTATAATTACTGGAGATGATATTCTCAATTCCAAGTAGACGATAAAAAACACGCAAAATGTGTGTGTGAGAATCGAGAATTGGTGGGGCCGTGATTCGTCGAGTTACAATGGTGTTAAGATGGTCAGAGGAACAACCAAAAACGAGCCCACCCAATTACGTAAGAAAGCAGCAGTTTGCTGGGTGTGTTGAGGCAATAACTTACCTTCCGCCAAGTTAGATGTGTGAGGGAGGAGTAAAGTTTGAGAATAACTTCAGGCCAACGAGTATATCTGTCAACCATAGTCAATAAATAAGTACACCCACGCGAAGGCGGAAGAGGGCCGCAAAGATCAAGATGAAGACGATCAAAACGACAAGAGGGTAAAGGAAATGAACCTAAAGGAGTTTTAGTATGTCTATGAACTTTGGTTTTTTGACAAGCCATACATGGAACGAGCCCAAAACGAGATGTCAGTATGCATGTTAGGCCAAAGAAAACGAAGAGATAAAAGTTTGAGAACCACGATATACCAGGATGCAGAAAAGAGAATAGAAGGGAAGAAAAACCTTCTTTCTACAAAAGCAGAAGGAACCAAAAGACGACTCATGCCAGTAGAAATGTCACAAATTAAGGGAACAGTAGTGTCTGAAAGAAAAGAGTTTGAGTTTGATAGAAGTATCAGCAAGGAAGAATAAGATCCTCCCCCATTTCAGCAGCCGACATAGCAGAGTAGTCTAATGTAGGCAAAGGCGTAACCGCATTAACCTGGATACGAGATAAAGCATCAGCACTAGAGTTATCACGACCAGGAATGTGACGAAGATCAGTAGTAAATTGGGCAATAAAGTTAAAATCCAGATGACGAAATTCACGAGGAGAATAGTGTAAAGAAACAGAAGTAATAGCAGAAGTGAGTGGTTTATGATCCGTGAGAACATAAAACTGAAGACCTTCAAGAAAATATCTAAAGTATTTAATGAAGAATATATCAGCAAAAGTTGCTGTAGCGGGTGGACCAAAGTTGCAGTACTATAAACGAGGTTGGTGTGTGGTTGTGATTCTAATTATTTAAAAAATTGAATTATATGTTATATATATAATATATATAAAATAGAAGTGACAGCAGGATATGGGAGATTTGCTGAGAATAAAAGAGGTATGCCAAGCACCATTATGCCAGTTGCTCAAGAAGCTCCAAACAGGCATAATACACGGCGTCCCGAACAAATAGCGGGTTAATTCTGATAAAGCACCATGTCGAGAAAACTATAAAGATAAAGAGTGGTTATTGACCAATAGAATTTATGACTCTGTTCAAAGGCCTGACAGAAGCCTAGCATTATCAGTCATTAACCATTGTCGAGCTTACTCTACCGACGAACCTATATACTTGAACAAGTCAAAGCGATAGATAAGTAACAGAGCCTAATATGCAGCAGGCCTATAGGGAGAAACGACGGATAAGAATATTTAAAGGTAGAACCTAAGTAGGCACACGAAGATCCTTGCTGAGTGAGAGGAAGATGATAATTTGGTCAGTATGTGATTAAAAGAATAATAAACTAGTAGTGGAGACTAGAAAGACGCAGACAAGAAAACAAGAAATTAAATTATTGATCCTAAAAGAAAAGTAGAGAAGCCAGCACCTAAAAGCATTTTCATCGAAATTAAATTTAAACGAAGACAGCTTGAGAGATTAATAAACGATAGAGAAAAACAGTAACGAAGATAAGAAAAGAGTGACTCATCCGAGAGAACGTAAAAGAAGCAATAATAGCATCATCGAAATGATAAGCATAGACGATATAAAGGGGCTATAAACACACTAATTAGAAGAACAATGATCTATCAACGTTATTATTAGAAAATCAGCATCTAGGGCATGAAACGAAGACCCAATATAAATGGCATAAAATCTATACTAATGAAATTGCTTACCAAAGGAGGTTTGCTAAATGATGATAATGTCCTTATATATATATTATATATAATTAGGTAACGATCAATCTAAGGATTAACAGGAATTTGAAGGAAGGCAGATTTTAAATCAAGAGAAGAGAAGACAAAATGTGTACCATTTTCCATTTATACTATATATATAGAAAGAAGTCTTATATCATTTATCCCGGCTACCAAATAATTATAAGTAAGGCAAACAGTTTAGTAATTATTAGTAACCTGAGTCCACAACAAACGATAAAAAAACTATGGCCCTTATTTTAACAATGTGAAGCGTATAGAGAAGCGGTAATAAAGGATAAAGTAAGTATAAACGATTAGGAAACAATACCCTTTGTTCCAGAAGCAATATTGATCAATAATTTCAACTATATACGTCACGCAGACGATATAAGTTTAACATTCTGAGTACTTATAGAGAAAAGTCTTAGCGATAAAGTACCTTGCAAAAAGTAGTAAGGACATACCCTTCTGTCTTCAATGTAATAGCATAAACTAATGGTGAACGTCAGGAAAAAGATTAGAAATATTAGCCATTGAGTTTAATTAAAGAGTATGGAGAACCAAATATCAGAATGCATAAAATTCTAAAGAAGAGAGAGCTATGAGAAGCGAATGAAAAAAATTAGAAATGAGGAGGAATCAGGTGATAATTTCAAATGTAAGTGAGGGTAAAGCCAATACAGATTAGATACGCTAATTAAAATGGTTATCTTGAGAAGAATTCGACTTATCTTCAAAGCTTAGATCGTCACAAACACATACATAAATACAAGATTGAAAAGATGACTTAACAGTTCTACCTGCAATTCCGTACAGCTTTCATCAAAGTAGACGAACTAGCATTGCCATGTCAATGAGACATATATATGAAATACCAATCTTATTAAAATTAATAACCTCAGTATAAGCTACCTCAAAATGATATAGGACCTATTGTTGGAACAAAGTCGGCCTAAGAGGAAATAAGGATAAATAAGAAAGAAAGTATCTACACGTTGACTTGAATGCCTATTACCAACGGGATATCTGTCATTTCAACTTTCTAATGCATTCTGATTTTACTACAACTTCTGTAGGCATCGCGATCTACTTGAAAGAAACCATGGATGCTACAAGAAATCTTTCATCATTTTTAGATAAAGTAGGAGTTGTCGACCATATCACAGCAATTAACTAGCCCTACTAAACACCATACCTACGACTTGCTCCAATACGCACAACTCTACACATTCTAACAAATCTGTAAAATTATTTGATCAGCCACAAGAAGTAAAAAACAACAATCGAGGCGAAAATGAAAGAAAATACAAAAAACTATATAATTGAAACATTCAATAAATAGAAATAAACACTAAACTTACTTATCAGCTCCGAGGTCTAACTCCAGGATAACAAATAATCGTGTGATATAATAAGCACAATTCACCCATACAAAATCACTACTAAAAAGCGTAAACCATACTAGATATAAGTATATTCACGTAACACAGCACACAGACATCACATCTCACACCCTCAGACGAACTAAAACAGCAAGAAGACCATACAATTCAACAGAACAAAACTGAGCGCGAACATCAAACCACAGCTAAATTAGGAGCTCAGTGTTATGTTAGTAAGTAGCTAAGTAAATACAGTAGAAAGGTATACCACGAATAAGAGAACCAGTAGGTAAATGTATCATATAGAAGCGTACAAGCAGAATTGGAATAATGCGATAAGGAAAATGACCCAAGTGATAGAGGCAGGATCAGCATTAAGATCTATATTTACGGTTACCTCCCTGAGCTGGAGTAAATGTTCATGACCCGCCTAGCATAGAGAATTGCAAATTTAAAATCTACAGGGAATGCCAGTACGTGCTCTAACACTACCTATAATATTAATGATAGAAGCTAATAATAGGAACGCTGAGGATGTGCTGCTGCAAAGATAAAAACTACTAATAGTTATTTAAACAAACATAAAGTAGTGATAAAGTATATAATATATATAAATAATATATATATATATATAGTATATATACAGAACCAGAGAAAGATCTATATTGTAGCTAGAGTAATTAAGATGCAGATAGGAGGATTAGCTATATGAACTATAAATATTGACAATGACACGACTATAAGAGATACATAGACATATTATTTCATTAGTCTGCTACAGGAACATAATCTAACACTATACTTATCACTTGAACCAATTCATATGCTATATTTCAACTAGATAACACGGTTATATAAAGAATTATTATAGTATAGAGGGTTAACTAATGTCATAATTCAACCTTCAGATATGATATTTTCTTTAGATGAAGATAAACTCTTTTCTGAGAACTGCAGTCATGAAAAGCAGGATTTTAATTAAAATGAAGCAGCCATATAATCTGATATAGTAAATTAAGTATTGTAGTACAAATAGGAAGATATATTGAATTCCTTTCAGAGTAGTAACAGAGGCTATGAAGAAGTGAGGAAATGAATATTGTTACAAGGACGAAAGTACCGAGAAGTCTATTTAGCATGTTAGACAAACACTAGATGTAACCGGAAGACAGCTCATGACAGGAGAGAAGGTTCTACTTCTCGCCCTAGTAGCAATAATATTAAGTCCCGAGATTACACATCAAGGAAAAGTCCCCTCTAACAAAAAAATGAATCACTAGAATGCTCTGAAAGACAATAGTCATAAGAATGTTTTTTCAAGTTTAAGAAATGGCATAACCGACTCTCGGGCTTTTACCCATATACGGATCTATTCCTTTAATTCAGAATGCAAAGAGATTAGAATATACCATAATTCGGAAACACTACGTAAGTCCAATGGGTACTTTCAAAAAGTCGAGTATCATATAATCCCACAAATATATTTTAGTTCTCAATTCTTTACCTCAAAGAAATTTACTCCTTCTACCTTCTTCTACATGCCACCCGTGCATACAAAAAACTGGGAGTGTGTGTTGATTGGCGGTTTGAAAAAACACGTACGATAATAAGTATCACGCGCGTCACTAAACTTGAGAGACAAGACGGGTATTCTATCTCCTTATATAATGTTCTTTCATAGATCGGAGAGAGCATATATTTCCAACCAATAATTCTATGAATGAATAATAATGTCTCCTTCGGCGCTTCTATAGCAAATACTGTGAAAAGAAACAGATAGTACTAACGAAAGCAGGAAGATGACGAATGAAATGAAACGCCCTATTTCACAAAAGTTGTTCAAGAACATAATTGGTGGATCTGTATCACATACTCTAAATAAGAAAATTGGACCAATAGTACCCCTCAGGCGATGTAGCCTGTTTCATACCCCGCCCCGACTACAGTACACAGTAATCTCTTACAAACGAACGCGAAAATAGTGTATCATGTTTTGATTCACTGATGGCATGACTGCAGCCAAAAATACCGAATCCGAGACCTTGTGCCCCATAAGTCAAATATTGAAATATTGATTACTATAAGGATGAGTACTATAATATATAACGTATAGGATGATAAGATAGCTTTGATAAGAAGACGAATCTATACAACTAATACTATACTAGATACCCACAACACTTTCATGCTACCTCTAACAATTCAGTACGTACTGACCAAACGTAAGAGCATCAGAAAGGATGAAAAGAATGGTAACGAAAGCGCTATAATATACTCATCAGTAGTTTGTAAGAAGTGTATCTGCGTGTGGGGTGTTGTTAGAATAGGATGAGAAGAGAGCTTGAAAATAGTAACAAGATTAAGGGATTATTTCTGAATATAGGAAATGGAGAGCAGAAAAGCATTAGCCTTATCAAATTCTTGGAGTGAAAGCAAGGAAAATGTCAAATTGCTGAATCGTAAAATCCACATCTCTCTGAAATTGAGTTGGGTCAGACGAGGAACACGCGACATAGGCCAGGTAGTTGCCGCCGGCATAGCTGCAGAAAGAGAAGAGGCGGTGGAGTACTCTGCTCATGGTTGAGTTTTGTTGTTTGATTGTTGACATCAACAATTTGTTGATTCAGCGATTGTTGTATGTAATGTGTGGTAAATAGATGATTGTGTTGCATTGGGAATCATACAGTGTATGAGTTGCGTGTGTATGAGGAGATGGAAAAGAGAAACGTTTGTGTATCGTAGTATGTACAGATAAGGGGAGTGTCGTGGCGTGGAGATTTAGTGTTCGAAAGTACCAGTAGGAACAGAACAGAAACTATATAGAGGTAGTAAGTAATGAGTAGTAGAGCAGTAACAATAGTTAGTATTGTAGTAGTAGTATAGTGTATAGTTAGTTCAGAGTATAGTTAGGATAGGGTATAAGAGTTAACAGTAGTAGTAGACATAACTGGAAAAAAAATAAAATACAATTAGAATTTACACTTGAAAGATAAAGATAAATGGGTTCCTAATAAAATAGAAATAAAATTGGAATTAAAATTAAGGAGGAACAACAACAACAAAAATAATGTAAAAAACATTATTATATATATATATATACAATAAGATTAATAATATTCGATACAAAAAATGAGCCGTACTGGGCGTCATGACGATATGTCACTCCCAGTGGTATGTCATGTAACCAAGCTTTGTATGTAGTACCTGAGCGAGAATTGTCAACTCTAACAGAACAATAACTTTATTATAGCAGGTTAATAGGAATTAAGAGCACCTAAGCTTCAATTTAAACTTGTAACCTTACAACAGAATACAATAAGATATCTAACCTTACAATACTACAATAAATCATTTTAATCGATATTTATTTCAAATAATAATTATAATTCAAAGTTTGTGGACGATGGTGATCAAGGATGTTTGCTTAAGGATGAATTATACCAAGATCTTCCACACAATGACTAAAAGATTGAGCTGCAAGATAAACAGAGCAGGAACCTAGGGAACAAACCAATGTTATGTATCTATATATTAATAAAACAATAAACCAAAAAAAAATAATATAATGAGAATTCATTTAAGTGTGAATTTGAGACGACGCAACGTCGTGGTAATGAGAAATGATGATTTAATAGAGGAGCTGTGGGTGGAGAGTATAAAATATATCGTGCAATGTTTATAGCAATAGAAAATAATAATAATTATTGAACCCAATTTATCAAAAGATCTACTTTGTATACAGTCTTAAGAAGTAATATTTAAATCATAAATAATAATGAAAAATGAAATTATAATAATAATTATATCTAAGAATAAATAATAAATAAAATAAATAAAGATTACAGATAATAATATAATAAATAATAATAATTAATAATAATATATAATAATATAATAAAATTATATAATAAATAATAATAGTTAATATATAATAATAAGTATCAAATAATAATAATATATATATATAATAATAATAATAATAAATAATTAATATAAATATAATAATAATAATAATAATAAATAAAAAATAAAATATCAATATAAAAATAATAAATGATACATAAATAAAAATATTAATAATAAATATAACAGCTGTTGCTGATTACGATCAATTTTTGTGACCAGCGAATGTGACACTTAAGATATTATATCTGAATATATACCGTATATATAATGGGCGTTATATTAGATTAATAACCTTGATGGAGTATATCCTCTGATAAGGGATTCTGCTAGTGGGCTGACTTGCTGAGTTTCAAGAGTGGTCTTGTTGAAGAGCTGTTAAAAAGACAGCTATAAGTCATGAATAGATCATATTAAAGTATTTCAAAAATGGAAAGAAGGGGATGACTATTTTTTATAAAAAGACTCACAGAAATGGTTTATTCCGTTGTGCCTGCAGTGGGGTTGATAAGATCAAAAAGAGAAAAATACTTCAACCAGCCACAACAATGAAGAATAGACACACAAAATAATAGCTGAAAACTTATTAATGCCTAAAGAATAAATCATTAATGTAGAGAGAGAAAAATATATTAGAAAAATGCCTGATTTATACATGGTCGAGCCCTGGCATTGGCATTGGCACCACCACTACACCGGAAATTTAAAATGATGGAGTCAAAGCGTAACTTGGAATGGCAAAAAGTTTTCTGACTCTGCAGCCCCTATTTTGACGATATGCAAGCCCTTGAATTGAATACATTTTAACCCAAAGCTGGCTCTAACCTTCGTAAGATATGCAACCATCCAGATTTATATGATGGAGGACTTGCATGCCCCTATGAGTGAAAACTTAAAATCGCCTCATCGGGATGGCAGATATTTCTTCAAGCGGAAAGGATTACTTCACCCGCAATTCATTCATACAAAGTGCCTCCTGAACACTGATGCACTTGTGTGGTTCAGACCATCTGGTCTGCATAGAATTTTTTGTTTGGCTTTAATTTTCTTCTCAAGACCCACTCCCGAAAAAACGTAATAATGTCCTTTATAGTCCCACATACAGTATTGCGGAGTTCTGGTATTGTGTTCAAAATTCAATTCACTACTAGATTTAGTTTGTGTGAAGACAATGAAAGAACAATGCTTTTTTACATATTTTTTCCGCAATATTGCTTGAGCGTGCGCGTGTGCTTTGCCAGACATGTGGAACAGCCATCGAACCCACAGCCACGCATTTCTCGGATCAGTGCCATTCGGTCGCTGAGCGATAAATCGTTTTCGCAATTGCCGTCTTTTGCGTCAAGCGCTTCAGTTTTTCTACAAAGCCAATAAATTCTTTTTTGACTTCATCGGATTTTTGTCGAAATAGCTCAACACTATGTAAATTGCTCCTTTCCAGAAAATTACAGGGCGGCTTCATCTGGCTAGTAAAGCTATACGCGCACACTTCCTTTACCTTATAACGATGCTTTCCTTTATAGTAGTTGCACATAGAGAAATGATCTCATTATGATGAACTGATTGGTATGTGGCATCTTTCTTCCCCTTTTCAAAATGGCTTTTTAATCACTGATCTCCGGCATCTATTCGTAATCGGTCCAAAAATCTTGCCACACTCCTTCATCATGATGCTTACCCGAAGCGGTAAATCGCGCGAACAGAAAAGGTCACACATGAAATTATTGAGGATCTACTTTTTTTATTCTTTCTATGATTTCGCTTAAATACGTTGGTTATAATAGAGCGGGCAAATCCCATTACTTTTGCTCGGGAGCTGAGCCCTATTTTCCCCCCCCAAAAAATTGAACAGTTAAAATTCGGAAATTTTTCAGCCACACTTTAGACTATATTCACACCAAACTGGTAGCTTTTTGTCATCTAAAACTTGTTTCCGGTGTTTCTTCTGTGTTCTGTAGTAATATCTCTTCAGAATTTTCAGATTTTCCAAAAACCATGTTGTGGCACATTTGTCGTATAAACTTCCAGAATTTTTTTTTGAAATTACTTTCAAACTTGAAAATGCATAGATAGGTCCATTAATCTAAAATAGTACAGAAGTACATCTTTTCGATTTTTTGAGTTTTGTGCTCAGCGTTGTTCCAATTTCCAACCCAACTTTTTTTGGGTTTTGAAAATGAAAAGAAAAATTGCGACAATTTTTTTCTGTTTCGCGGCGAAGTGGGATGAAATTTGTCAGGCCTATGTCGATCGGATAGACTGCACATGTTTACTTTAGATAATTTTCTTTGTATGCATTAGGTTTCGATTTGTTCTTGGAACAAAGCTTCAAAAAAAAAAAAACAACATTGAACATTTTTTCTTAAAAAGTTAATTTATTAGTATACAAAAATGATTATCTAAGTAAAAAAGATGCATCTCGCCCGATATACAAGTACTGAAAAATATTGATGTTGAGTCGACAAGAATAAAAAAATTTCGCAAAATTAAATTCTTAATTTGGATGTCTACCGGCCACATCCTGTTCAGGAACAATCCTTGCAAGCTTCAACAGCAGTTTTATCCCACTCTGTGTTTGTATGTTCCCATACAAACCACAGGAACAACTTTATATTTAGTGGAAGGTCTTATTATTAAAGGACCTAGGACTCCTCTGACACGATTTGGTGGAAATTAAAATAACATAAAAACTATGCAAAATGCCGTCCCTTTAGTCGCCTGGAAGTATGTTCAGTAGTCGGAGTATTGGTATTTCCTCTTTAAGTGGGTAAGCATCTTCCAAAAAAATATTGGTCTTAGTAACTACACTCTTCAGTAGTGCCGTCTTCTTTTCTCAGTCGAAATCATGGATGAATGTCCAACGTATCTACCAATGTCATTTTCGTGATGTCATGCTACTTGAAATGCTAGCTCCGAAATCTGGACCCATATCTCGACTCGTCGAGGTGCTGGGCCTGGAGCGGTGTGGGTTCCTCACTCTGATCGCCGAAGATATGCCCAAGCTTTATGATACTTCTTTGATGTTGTGTTTTTTGTTCATTGGTATTTTCTTCAATTTTCACCGCTACTCATTCCCATTTTTATGTCTTTCCTTTTCAATTTACTTGGCAAATAATATATAATTAGTTTATATATATTTATCTATATACTACATATATTAAGGAAATATTTGATTTATATATATATATACTATATATCTATATTAGTAGTACTATATATATATACCTATATATATTATAGTAGTATATATATTATATATATTATATATAAATGTTCTACTACTGTAAATCTCTTGCTACATATGGTCATAGGCTAATAATTTTACTAAAATTCAAAGATGCTAACAGAAAAAATTGAAAAGTATAGCAAACTATGTTGAAAATCACTAAATTCTGTGTTGTAATGAAAAATAGGTTCAGTAACCTCAAACTTAACCTGAAAGGATTTTTACACATCTTATGCTGAAAAAGTTACATGCCAGAAAATACACAAAATTTTGAATTTTTATTTAAAGTCCAAAATTGCCATAATTTTTATTTTTTAATGAATGAAATCCAAGTTTAATATTTAGGGAAGTTTTTGAAGTAATAATTTCAATGCAACTGTGAGCCTTAAAAAACTTATTAAAGAATTAAGAATCCGACTGAGCACACAATCTAGAATTTATATGATACACACATCAACATCTAAAAAAAGCCATAGATAGCAATAACAAGACAGTTTCTTATCAACCAAATTAAAAGAGCTATAAAATGAACTGAGAAGACCTCATCGTCAGAGACCAATGTGAGAAAATGACGATTGCAACGTGAGCCGTTCGCCATGCACTCTCTGTATATATATATATATATATATACGTACTATATATACTATATAATATATATATACCTATACTATTAAAAATATCTACTTATATATATATAATATACTATAGTATATACTATATATATATACTACAATATGTATATATAGAATTATGTAAATTTATAATATATATATATACTTATATAGATATAATATATATATATATATCATATAATATATATATTATATATATAGTACCTAATATATATATATAATATAATATATATATATATAATAATTATAATAATACTATATATATTATATATATATAAATATTGGATGCTTATCTTCTGTAAAAAAAAAAAAAAAAAAAAAAAAATCTAGTATAGTATATATATTATAGTATTACTATATTATATATATATATATATATTATTATTATACTATATATAGTATTATAAACCTAATATATAATGTGAGCTAATATATATATATATAGGGCAGCGTTCCATTTTCCGTCATATGTATCTTAAAAACTATTTAATGCTACAGTAAAACGGGATACATTGCTGGAATGTGGTTCCCAATTATTTAGTGCTGGAAATGTAAAAAAAGAATATTTCAAAAGAAAATAAAAAAAATATATATCTTAAAAAAACTACTACATAGCTACAGCGAAAAGGAATACAGTTTTGGAATCCTGTAAATCACAAGGAAATGTAAAAAAAAAAATGAAAATAAAACAAAATTGGCTATTTGTTTTAGCGGGGGGGGAGCTCGAGCGCGCGGGGACATAGTGCATCATATATATTATTTGTCAAACGGTATTACACGACAATGTACGGGCGACTCGAAGCCGATGGGGAAAACCAGCGGGGGACGTTTTCCATGAACCCAACGTAGTGGGAGGGGCGGAAAACCCCCGCGACACCCAATACCAAAGAGCGGGGGTTCCAGAAACCCTCCCCGGAGGGGGGGCGAATTAGTCCTACCCTGTAGTTCCCGGAAGGCCGAGAGACCCCGACTCCTGCATCGGTGCGGTATACCTGCCTTAAATTGTTCTATAGTAAAAAAAAAACGCAAACTTTAATTCGTCTATTTATGTTTAACGAGAACCAAATAAAAGGTTTCTCTAAAATTAGGCCTTGCTAACCATATACTATAATGATTAACACATAATTTTTATTTTTTATTTTTTTTACAGTTTTCCTATGTGAAATTTTACCAGGATTCCAAAAATGTATCCTTTTCGCTGTAGGCTATTGGAGTTTTTGAGATTTTTTTTTTTTTTTTTTTTTTTTTTTTTTTTTTTTTTTTTTTTTTTTTTTTTTTTACTTCCAGCTGAGAGAGACGTCGTACCAGCATTCCATCAATGTATTCCGTTTTACTGTAGTCATTAATAGTTTATTAAACCGATCACATATGACGGGGGACAATCGAAATACGGCTGACCATCAGATATAAATATGTATATATATACTATTATAGCTATATATATATATATCATAATATTACTACTATAATATATATATCATATATATAATAGATATAACTATATATATATATAATATATATAGCTATATATATATTAATATATATATATATACTATTATCACTATATATATACTATATATACTATATAGTTGTCTAGATAGGTGGTCATTTACCGGAAACTGGACGTTGCTATCAAAAAAATCGCACGTAGACTCTATAAGAGTAAAAACTTCTAGAGGGGGGCAGCTGCCCCCCTGCCTCCCTGACGACGCCCCCAATCTGGAGGCTGACCTATATTATATATATATAACATAAGATATATCTATATAGTATATATACGTTAAGTTATATCTATATACTTTATAGTATAGTAGATATAATATATATGATGATATATATATATATGTTTTTTGTTAACACTGCAACGCGGTGTCCAATGTTCCAAATCCCGCTGATGGAGAGTAAACTCTCCTGTGACTCATTTCATTTAAAATGGGGGCCAGGCCTTTGAGTACTCAGCAATTATGGGATGAGAAAACCGGTGCTTTAAAAACTACGCTTGAAGCGTCTTTTTTGGGGGACGTGGATGGCCTAGTGGTTAGAGCGTCCGGTTTTTGTTAACACTGCAACGCGGTGTCCAATGTTTCAAATCCCGCTGATGGAGGAGTAAAATCTCCTGTGACCTCCATTCATTTCAAATGGGCTCCCTCTTTGTTCACTTCAGCAATTATGGGATGAGAATACACCGGGTGCTTTAAAACTACGCTTGAAACGTTCTGTTTCTTTTTTGGGGGACGTGGATGGCCTAGTGGTTAGAGCGTCCGGTTATTGTTAACACTACAACGCGGTGTCCAATGTTCAAATCCCGCTGATGGAGAGTAAAATCTCCTGTGACTCATTCATTTAAAACTGGTGGAATCCACGTTTAAAACCAGCAGATCCATATCTCAAAAGCTACAATAGCTACAGGGAAAAGCTGTAGCTATTGTAGTTTTTGAGATATGATTTTTTTTTTTTTTTACATTTTCCGCACAAAAATTTTTACCAGGATTCACAACCCAATGTACTTCCTTTTTCCCTGAGCCTATTGTAGGTTTGAGATAGTGGATTCGTGTTTTAAACTGATTTCACCTATACTACGTATATATATCTAGATATATATACCTATATACATATCATATACTAAATCTTACTATATGATTATACTTAGTATATTATGATCTACAATCATATATAGTATTTGATATATATTAATATTATATCTTAGAGATTAGAGTTATATATATAATATATATTATAATTATATATTATAGTATAGTATTTATACTATAACTTTATATATATATATAATAAATAGATATATAAATATATTTACATCTTATAGTCATAATATATATTGTTTCCTGCTACAATGTTTACTAACTTTACAGATGCACAATTGTACTTATAATATATACTAGCATATATTATATATATATAAACACGTAAGTACTACTATATACTATTAATATACAATACCATACATATAATAACGTATATATACCATATATGTATAATATACTATATATAGATATATATATATATACATATATATATATAAGTACTATTATATATAATATATACTATTATATATATATATACTACTATATATGATATAATATATATTAGGGGTGGTTAGCACATGGTTGATTCTTTTCAACTATCCGCGATGCGGATGTGGATAGTAAAAATCAACTATCCTCGGGATTGGCGGATGCGGATTAACGGATAGTAGAGTTTTTAGAGTCTTCAACACAAAGTACTTCAGTATATATATAATCTACTAATGATACATAGATATATATATATATATAGTATACTACTTATATGGACTATATATATCTATATCTATAATATATACCTACTATATATATAAGTATAATATTATATATATATATTCAATATACCATACACTATATATATATTATACTATATATACAGGGTGCGGCAGAATCGATTGAGCAATGTTTTGAAGAGTTTTAAAAATGTAATGGGAGTACATAGAGATGGAACATGTTATTTAATACTCAGTGGACGTTCTACCATTTGTATAATCCTTTAAGTTCTTGAAAATAATCGTCCTCAAGGATGCCTAATTATTAGCACACACGACTGACTGGAGCCGTTCCTGAAGTTTAAACGTCACGTTCAGCACATCACTAGCTTAGGTATTAATTCGCGGTTGACTTTCTATTCATACAATTCGCTGCCCTAGCTCTGTAGGGTGTGACTAAAGCTACTTGTAACAACACCTTTTCCTTCTAGATTATCCCCACAGAAAGGAGAATCGCAAATGGGATCAAATCACGGGTGACCGTTGTGCAGGCCACCCTACATCCCCCCTCAGAGAGGACCAGACGTCGGGGAATCATTTTTGCCAAAACAGTGGTGAGTTTCGGGCTGTGGTTGAGCTGTAGCCCCGTGCGCGTGTGTTGGAAACCACGAGAGTCCCTCCAACCCCAAATTACCAACCAGTCTCTTCCACTTTTTGAATGCACGAAAGTGTTCAGCATAGTGACATAAACGTTCGAATTTACTGTCACAGTCACCCCTTCCAATTCCTCCAAAGAAGTATGGGCCTATAACACCAAACTCGTGATAACGGACCACGCATACCCGTGTCCTCAAGGGAATGTCAAGTGGCCTTTTTCTGTGATAACTTCGGGGCGTGATTTAATTGCCCGTATTCGGGAAGACAGTCTGGCTTTAGTTGACAGCACCCACACAGGTGAAGAATGTGCCTCGTCGCTACTAGAAAGAAGGCTGCCCTCGGGACTGGGATCTGTGCAAGCAGTGCGTCACACAGAGGCGTCGGGCGGTTATAATCTGGTTTGCTTCAATTTTCTAGCCCATCTTCTATTGATAGGGATGGAAATGTAAATCCAATGCAGAATCCTTTCAAAATTCCGCAGGTCGGATATTCCCAAAAGCAACAGCATGCGTCGGGAGGACGTCGAGGCGACCCTGCCCACTCAGGCCCTCTTAACGCAGACAAACTAGGCAAAATGCCTAGGCCCGCGCAGAGATATGAGGGCGCCCTAGGTGGCTAGACACGCGCAGAACAAACGACAGCACAAAAACGAAAAAAAAATCTAACTATATATATAATATTCATTAGGATATATATATATATAGTATATATAACTAATATGTAACTAAATATAAAAATATAGCACCTTATCATATAAATACTACACCTCACTATATATACTTATACTAGTAGCTCTATATATTATACTATAACTATAACAACCTATTTAATATATATAATATAATACTATATATATATACTATATATATAATTTACACTATAATCTATCTAGCACGTGGAAAAACTTTTTTTTTTTTTTTTTGCCTAGCAAACGTGTGTAAAAAGACCTTATCCTCTGGGGACAACCAAACTGGGGCACACTTTACGCCCTGCTCTTACTCGCTCCATATTTTCTGGTGTTCTGCCATGGATTCTGTGTCGGGCCATGTGCCCTATCTGTTCGTTAGTGTAACTACAGTTTAACTCTTAATTGCTCGTTCAACCACGACCGACATTGTCGTCTCTCTCCTCGAGTAACGAGATCATTACCGCGGAATGTTGAACCGATCGCCGCAAAAGCTCTTTGCGTCGCAATCACAGAATTGTTGTCTTCATAAAACGCCCACACGGCAAAGCCACGATGCACTCAAACCGTGCATGCACTCCTCCAACACCAGTTCGATACTAAAATGAGAATGATTATGTATTATTATTATTATATATTATTATCTATTATTAATTATTATTATTCATCTATTATTTTATTATTATTTAGTATATATTATTATTATTATTATTATTATTCATTATTTAATTATTATCCCTCTGTACCCTAGATTGCGTTCGTAAGGTGTCTAGCACACAACCGGACAGAAAATGCAGCGCAGAAGAATATGACGTAAGTCGCAAAAAGAAAGCCTAGCCTTAACCGCCCCTGTTTACCTTTAAGTGGAGAACCCGCGCAGTCAGAAAAAATACACACCCTAGAGCCTCAAGGGAACGCCACGGACCCTCATTGGGGCATCTCGTCAATGTGGGGTTCATCCCCTGGACAAAACCAGCAACCATACCCCCTTACAAAACCCCCAGCACTCCTATATGCTACCTTCCCTTCTCACAATCTCTGACAAAACTTCACATTCCTTCTCCTAGCAGGCTTCTTTACTGACTCAATCCACTCTTTTCTTTGGTCTCCAGCAGCCGTTCGACTTCCAACACACTCACCACTATACAACCGTTTAACCCAACCGACTATCATTCCAAATCGCTTAACCAACCGATGACCAAACCATCTCAATGTAACTCTCGTTTATTCTCTCATTTACTCCTTCTTTCACACCACACAACCCCCTAAATCGTTGATTCCTCATTTTATCATTTCTTTCTCACATAATAACACACCCCGAGACTTCGTCCCATCCGAACCTAACCACATGTACTTTAGATCGTCTCTCACCATAGTTCTCACTACTGCTACATTAACACATGGTAACAACATACCCTCATGTAGACCCTAGCGCTACACTCAACACTTTAGTCCTTTTACATCTACCCAGGATTTAATAGCACGAGCTACCCCCCACTCTCACATTACGAACTGTTCTTACTCTCCATCATCCCGATCCCTATGTTCATCCAACATCATACCTAAATATTTAAAACTCAGACAACTCTGGTTGCCAGTTGCTCACCATTTCTCCCAACATAACTCGCACGCGAGGAGCTGGTCTTCACACTCAAACCTGATGCCTGCTTATCTTAGCCTACTTTTCAAACCATTCCCTTTTACTACACGCCTGCCTAATCCCTCTATCAATCCTCGTCTTCTATATAGACTCACTAAATCGACTCTCTCTCTCGTCTATGTCCTCAATGCCACAACATATTTCTCCGCGCATGTTATTCCTCCAGATCTGATTCCCATGCTTCCTGCAAAAATGTAAATCTGGAGACACCTGCGTGTGAAGCACACTCGGCCGTTTCTATATATATATATAAACATTAAAAACTATATCTAGAATATCTATTATCCCTAGAAGTGATATTAAAGTACTATTCTGCACCGTTCGACTATCTTAATCCGACATTTCACATATTACAAATCAGAGAAATCACTTGGATAGACAAATAGTTGTGGACCTTCACGAAACTATTGAAATAATGCATTTTTTCAATCAACTCATTCTTGAATGCACAACCTCCGAAACCAAAAGCGGGAGAGCGTTACCGTTATTGAGAAAAGGCTTATTAAAACCTTATATATAGAACAACATAGTGGACAAGAAGAGCGTGTGCGCGCGATAGCGATACGCAATCGCGCCTTTTCGAGAATACACAAAGACTTATATTCTCGAGAACGCCATATTTAGCAGATTTTCTCTTCTTATAGTATATAAATGAGACACATAGAGGAGAGAGAGAGAGAGTAAAATACTCACGTTGGGTAAACAACCTAGTGTTTCTGCACATTGACACAACAGCGTAGTTCTCGTAGTCAGTTGCAAGGACGAAATAATGTGACTCACGCAGTGTTACACTACAACACACACACACAACCACACACACACACAACACACACACCACACAACACACACACCACACACACACACAACACACACACAACACACATACCCTCGATAACAAACACAGTACTATACACTAGGATACTCATATATTATAAGTATAAAAAATTAATAAATATATAAATATTTAATAATCATTGCATCTTCATAAGAGCCACGTATATCTAGTTATATCTCATACCTATCATAGAGGGTATAATATATCATAGCAACTATGCTAACATTAATAAAAGAGTGGAGTGAATATATATATACCCACTACCTCAGTATAATTTATGATATCAGGCATATAATATATATATACCAGTAATAGCTATTAAATATATGTAATATATAAGTCACGGCGCGACCCACTACGATGCTCACTCGTGCCTTCCAGACACCGACTCCCCCTTCCGCCCTACCGCCCCTGGTGACATTTAAACATTCTAGAAACGATGGTCGTCGTCTATCTTTGCACAATTTTATCGTACCAGACTGTTACGTTTAAAATTCTCTTCATTTTTCTTTTCTTTAGGTAAATTAGGGATTTTAAATTTTTTTTTTTTTTTTGGGGGGGGGGGGGGAAACAGCATTCATTCCAAAACATTACTATGCAAATTAAAACGAACAATGGCAAGATCACGTATTAAAATAAACGCTTTTACAGCCGATTAAAAATCAGATGCCCACATCGGGGATGAGCGGAGAGACGGCATCGCTGGACCTAGATCTGCGATTTAATGTAAAGTTAAATTCCTCGGAATCGAACTAAGAAAACGTTAGAGAAAAAAGAAAACCGATTTTAGAAGGAAGAACTTATTTAGTATATAGATATATAATATTCAGTTACTATGAGTAACTATACCTACAACTACTCGGTACTAGACTATACCTAACCCTATCCATATCGATAAACCAATGAGGTGAGTAGAGTAGTGAGAGCCAATCTTCATATACTCAAATCCTGAGTTAGGGTCTAGAGGTGTTACGAGTGCTTGTAAGTAACGCGCCCGATTCACCTATCACACCCTCCCCCTCTCTCGCTACCTCGAGGCGACTCCCCGCATCGTATTATTAGCTTACGTGAGACGGAGCCTATGTGGGATTCGATAGTTAATAAATATAATCACAGAATCTATAACTCAGTGTCATACTGTCCCTACACACTAAACACTCATGAAACTCTCTTGACCCTGAGTGAGAGAGGACGTGTTAGCACTAACGTGCGAGCGTGGAGTCACTAAACATACTCTAGTCAATTCCAATACAACACTTTTTAAAAAATTCAACGACGAAACATTTTATTAAAACTATGACCTATCTATTCACATCACCATGATACTAGTATGACCACGTATATACAGGCTATTTGTACGCATATATACTTTATACCCAGCTCTATATAATAGATACTATGATGTCTACTAGGGACCGCGTAGACTTGGATGAGGACTTCCTCAGCTCATGACACATATATTATATAGATATATATATATATATATATATATATATATATAATATACAGATATAAACAAGACCACGTATGAGCTTTCGTCAATCCTGACCTCTTCAGATACTGTAGTAGACTGCATTCGGGATGGAAAATTTTCTTAAAGTGACTAACTGGTTTTCTAGAAGCCGTTCAATCAGACGCATCGGTGATGGCGACGATGATTCGGTGTTACACCCAATCAACTCTTCTCCGCATCCTGCACAGTATCTATGGCGTAATCTCAATACGCTTGCTCTGCGTATAGTTGGAAGGTGTATATACAAACTACTCTCGATCCACACGATCAGAAGCCAGCCTAATTATGGGTGCGTGATGCGTGTCGTGCGAGTGTGAGTGAGGTTATTGAAGTTGATTTGCTTCATCTGAGTGTCTCTATCTAGTACTGAGTACATGCGGGAGTTCCAGTACTATTCGATGTTATCTCTGCTCTACGTAAGATCCACTCCTGTCGGTGTATATGTGTATGTTGTTTTTAGCGCCTTTTTGAAAGTCTATGGCGTTTGACCAAGTCAGTCTCCTCTCATATGACATGAAAGTTCATAAATACAACCAAGCGAAAGTAGCTAAGTGAGTGAAAATCCTGTACTCCGTTTATCACTACCTATTCTCGATAATGCAGTGAATTATATATCACACGTACATAATATATTATATAAGAAGATATCTATAATATAACTACTGATTTGATAGATACACATCGCCCCGTAGTACCTCACTCTATACTACTATATACAGTAGCGTGACAAGCAAAACCTATCCTTACTTACGCACCCTTAGACTATAATTCTCTCAGCGGTTAATTTACATTATCGAGTGATATCCGTCAATTAATTTATTATTACATAGTTACTTATGCTATACTGATTACTGAAAAAAACATATTTATATTATTGTATTATATTATGCTGACTCCGTCTCCTATTCTGGCAACTTAATTCTCTGTCTTCTAATACTTAATACTTTCCCTCGAGTGTTGGAAGCACTGCGCAATCATATGATGCCAAACCTGTTTACCGAAAAAGGATAGCCGCTCTGATCCTTCTACTATCGCCCTTGTATAGGCTCTCATCTTTGGTATTCTATCCAATGATCTTTTCCTTAAAATACCCTACTCAACTCTTCATTTCGATCATTCGCACGTTATAGGTCTCATTCACCAGCTTCGTATTGCTCTAGCGATATCCCAGGTATCGGCTTTCAGCGCTCGAGGATCTAGCTGAGCGATATACTTTCCATCGCTTCTAACTGATTTATGGGGTTTTCCGTCACTCAGGAGACACGGCGAGACTTGTGTGGTGGCGCTTGGGAACATTATCCAAGGCATTTGACGTGATGTGCGTTCCTAGTCATTTCTTATTGGCTACGCTGTCACTGCTCTTCCAAGCTCTCCTTCTCTGGGTTCTTCTCCTCTCTCTTTGCTTCACTTATGTCTAGTTTTCTTTTCAAATCGCTCAAACTATCGCTGGTGCTTCGATGGATCGCGTCGGCGGCGGGGGCGCCGGGTGACTCTTTCTTTTTCTTTCAATGTGGTGTTCCTCAGGTGCTCTGTTCTTATCTCCTTACTTTATTCCTACTTTTCATTATATGATCTTCTCACCTGCACATCGAAAAAAAAACCCCCCCCCCTTTCTATCTTCCACTTCGTATGGCCGAGACTCGACTCTCCTTCTTCAAACTCATTTCACATTCTGCTCCCTCTTTTACTTCTAGGATATTCCCCTTCGTCTTATCTTTAAAGATGCTCTTAGTGTCACTGCTGACCTGGATAGCAAAGTTCCGTGGTGGGGGTCGTCTCAACTCTGTGAGTAAAATTCAATTCTTTTAAAAATCCCAACTCTCTACAAATTCTCCTCCTCTCTAAGACCACCTGTCCTAGACATTTCCTTATCTCTTTCGACGTGGCTGCGTGCGTGCGTCGTCCTGTTGCAACATATAAACATCCTAGGCTCCTTAGGCATAAACAACAATGTCTCTTGTGAAACCTCACATCACAATGAGTGCTAGGGCTCGGCCTCAACAAAACTGGGAGTTCTGTTTAGTGTGCAAGACTTTTTTACTCCTTCTCAGTTGCTCCAGCTCATACTTACATAGGGCCTCATTCCCGCCCTTGCGTTATGGAGACTGTTCTCATACTGGCATTGCTGGGCTCTCGGTTTCTCACCGGCTTTTGGATAGGGCTCGGAGGTACACAAGGCCAAAAAGCCTTAGTGAGACTTTGCTGCACTTTCCAGGCTCCTTGACGTGTATCTTTGCGGCGCGAGTGTTTGTGCTTATCTCATTCTATAGGTACGCTAGCGGCAGGTTGCTAAGAGGAACTTATCACTCGCTCTTACCACACCTTACGATGCCTCGTATGCACAAGGGGAGTGCTGTGGCGGCGCATGAGTTTTTGTGTTGAGTATTGGTAAACTCCAGCTTGTTGTCGCTGCGGTGTTCCTCTTTCGTGCAACCCTCACCTCTGTTCTGTTGTAATTTCTTCCAACTTCTTTGTTTTCCTGCGAATTTAAGTCTCTCTCACTTTTAAAGCTTGTGTGTCTGTGCTCCTTCTGCGTAGTGTAGCGTTAGTTGATATATATCCTGCATTGTTGTCAATACCCCCTCCTCTGAATAGGCTCTGCCCTATTTGAATGTTGGTTGACAACTGTCAAAAAATTACTACTAACTACCTAGTTATAATACTAACAGAAAAAAATATATATATAACCTAAGAAATAATATAAATATAACAAATCAAACACTATATAATAGCTAATACGATAATTATAATCTAATATGTACTTAAGATAATACACATATAACTGAGTACTAATATAATTTATATAATTAATATAATAGTATATAATATAGATAATATAAATAAGTAATATACAATTTTCCCAGCGCCACTAATTTTCGGCTAGGAAGGATAATAGAGATATATTAGCTTATTAGGGAAGCTCGATTTGATCAGCACCGACCAGGATCTATCGAGTCCAGACAACAGAACAAAACCGAAGGTTTTGATCTATGTTCTGCCTATGTTATGTTTATGTTTGTCTGTGACATGTGTACATAATGTTTGTTGTAAATAATTATCTACTTTATTATTAATACTTTATATACGTCGAAGAATTATAGATCACGCAATAGTGTCATAATCGGACATTGATTTGTGACATACCGACTCTCTCGGACTCCGAGCCTCCACTCTCAGCCCAACTCACGATGACTACGACATACCGAACCCGGGTCTCCGCGGGCGCGGCTGCGCTTAGTTCAGCCTCTGGTCTCTGGCGCGGTTCTCTACTCCTGCTTCCAACTCCGCCTTGACGTGAACGAGACGTCTTTGGTTTCATTATTATCATTATTAGTCATTATTATTTATTTAATTATTATTATTTATCTATATTAGATTATTATTATTACATATTATCATTTCTATTATTGATTATTATTATTATTATTTTTATTTATTATTAATTAATTACTTTATTTAAGTAAAGTAGAAGAGAAAAAAGATAGAAGAAGAAGAAGAAGTAAGTAAGAAGCAAGAAGCGAAGCAAACGAAGAAAAGACAAGATATGAAGAAGAACAGAAGATTAAAGAGAAAAATATGGGTTAGGTTACGGTCAGAGTCGAATTACGCAATCTTTCGTGATACATTTTGAATGGAGTCTATATTTGCATATATTATTAAATTTATTATTGATTATTATTATAATTATTTATTAATTTTGATGGCTCGGAGCTTATTATTATTGTTATTATTATTATATTATTATTAGTAGTGGTAGTAGTAGTAGTAGTAGTATATAGTAGTAGTAGTAGTAGTAGTAGTAGTATGTTGTTAATTTAGTAGTGGTAGTAGTAGATTAGAGTTATCGTATCGGGTTTAAAATTTGGAGGGGTTTAGACATGGGGAGGTAAACCTCGTCGGATACGAAGGGTACGTCCCCGTGGCCCCCGAGGGGACCACCCACACCCCACTTAAAAAGTCCAAAGTGTTGTTGAAATTAGGCTTGAATTGGTGAGAGGCTTCAGAGGTTGAAATTTCTAGAAATAACTTGATATGGTGAATCTGAGAGTTGGCTTCCAGCGCACCGGTGCTGGCACCACTGCCGGTGCCGAGGTATAAACAGTCGTGATTATGAAGTTAGTCATATAACAACAATGTGTGTATTTATAAGAGGTTATGAGGATCGTAGAACTCGTGAGGAATGATGATAGTGATATAAAATCTATAGGGTGCATAGGACCCCCCATTAGGGGTCCCGACTGAAAAAAAAGAGCACAGAGTGCAACAAACAAAGGAGGAATGAAGAAGGAATGAAAAGAAGATGAAAGTAGGAATAAAAAGAAGCGAAGAATTGAAGAGTGGCTCTGTTTGTATGGAGTGGACAGCGCACCGGTTGTGCTGGCCCGGTGCGGTGCCAAGTTATTAAAAATATTTGTGAATTTTCAATATTGGGGTCTTATATATGTTATTGGCGCCTGGTAGATTTCGGCGAAAATAAGGGGTTTCAAACCATCAAGAAATAAAAAATAAAATAAATAAATAAAATAAATAAATAATTTTTTACTGCTAGTTTATGTTATATAACTTACAAATTTTAACGTTTTTACATACCCTAAAGCCAGTTAAATCACTAAATCAAACCACCATCCCAACCCGCCATCCAGCCATCCTCCTGACCATCTGTGATGTCTAATGATTCTATCTGCATTAAGCGTCAGCGATTTTGAGCTATCATTTTTGAATAAAAACATGACATAAAATCAAAGTTCTTTATACAAAGATCAGACAATATATGCTGAACGTAACAAAAGTTTTCCTCAGTAATAAAGTCCTTACTTACAGGCATCATCTGCAACTATGAATATACACCACAACGAGGAGAAACTAGCCCATCTTAAACAAGAATAAATGTGTGTAACATTATACAAAAGACCACAACTTAAACAACGAGTAAGAAGTACGCGCGTAACCCGACAAAAAAGCGGATAACTAATACCGCGCCACTTGTACAGAGGCAAAGTATCGATCAGAACAGAACATAGTTAATTGATGATAGACGAATGTAACAATCCGCACAGGTAATAGACTCTACCAACAAAAGTATGTACAAAGAAGATCCAGAACGTAGGTTGTGTAATTATGCATAACAGGACCAGCGAAAAGAGTACTGCCTACATAACAGAGCAAACCAGGCACGCAATAAACAGCCGATCGAACATCAATGTATCAATGAGATTCGAACGAATAAGCGGAAAGGTTATAAACAAGTTTTCATTATGTTTAAAACATATAATTTATCAGCTGAAAAGGAGTGCTTATATAAATAAATGAAAAAGAATAATATAAATACATAAAAATAGTAAAAAGACTGTTTATGTGTTGAAAATATGATTAAGTATCATCTGAATCAGAGAACCAATAGGCATTAAGGTTGGGTACGTTCGTATATAACTCTCTAAAGAATTCCAACAATCCGTGTAAAAGGATTAAGTAATAAATGCCCGTGGCGAGCCAACACTAAACCATTTATCCGGACATATTTGATTCGGCACACTCATTCTCCTCATACAAGGAGAAGAATGAAAACTTATCCAGGCTGACCTAGTTATAATGCACGTCCTTCATACTGTATTTATCGGGAAACCACATGTTTCGGGTGTAAATATCATAGATTAACCACCATGTGCTATATGTATTATATCATCAAGTATGTCAACATCGTAAATGTTGGATTTAATTCGATTTTTTATTTTAAGCAATGCAGTAATATTTTTCAGATGTTCGAACTGTGAAAACCTATACACGTACGCAATGAAGGATCTCACAATCGAGACGGCGTTCAATAGTTGCGAAAACATCAAGGCGTTTTAAATACCGTCACATGATGAGGAACCAGCGATTTCATTTCTATTATGACCTCGGCACACTCACCTCTGACAGAGTGTATTTCACTACTCATCGAACCATGGGATAACATACCCTTATCCTCAGCCATGCAGCAGCGATGTCGCAAATCTTGATGAATCCCTCAGCACAAACGAGATAAAGTCATATTATTTGGACTCCATCTGGCAGGGAATAACAAAGCATGTATCGGAGTACTCCCATCAGGATATGACGCATAAAATTTTATTGGACAACAACATTGGAATAACGAATCTCACTCGTGAAGATAGTCAACAACACAGCACGTGGAGATGCGGGAGATTGTCAATCGTACCAGTCACAGCGAAAAAATATCCTACTGAAGAGAATAGTATGCGTAAACAACCCTTATAGGTAATGAGATTCTTTCTGTTCAACCAATCAGAAGAAAGTAAACAAGAAAACAACGCCAGAACGAACCATATCAGTTCAAAAAGGATAGTATATTTCTCGTTAGACAACAAACAACACAACAACAACAAACGACAAACAACACAACAACAACAACAACAACAACAACAACAACAACAACAACAAACAACAATAAACATAGTACCAAAATAAGTTCTTTAATATACCAAGCCAACAATATATATGCCAACGGTAACATTTTGTTTTTCACATTAATAAAGCTAACATGAGCATACCAGAACTAAGAATTGAACAGCCACAATGACAAAACTGAACACACCTTACGCTAGAAATAAACGAGCGCAACAATAACAAAATTCCATACTTTAATAGCAGTAAAAAGAC